>VUQK01044200.1:19896-31700 GCA_015106715.1 Bujurquina vittata
TGAAACAGGCCTGTATGACATCGTGGCTTTTGCTGATAGCAGCCTGGGAGGAGTCGAGGCAGCAGAGCATGACTTTGTCCACATCACTTGCCTGAAAAATAAAACAGCTCAGATAGGTTTAGAGGGAAAACATCTGCACGCTGACGCGGTCTGGTCTTCGTATGAACTCGGATGTTTGTAGAACAACAGCAATAAGGATGTCAGGCTCTGACCTGGGAAATCCTCTTCCTCAGGTCTTTTTCATGGCGCTGTCTCCAGCAAGATGAAACTTCCTCAAAAGGGCACTCAACCTTCAGCAGCGCGTCCCACATCTGATAATTCATCACAGGCATTATACTAGTTGGAGTGAGTGATTAGAGGCTCAGGAGAAACGTGAATAAATGTTTCAGCCCACGTTACATTTAGTGTGCAGTTACATTATCAAGGATTACTTGGTTACATTTCAATGATGCCTTCAGAATGTGAGCATTTAATAACGTGAAACATTTTTTGTTTTTGAAGGAAATTTTCAAAATGATTACTGACAAATTGATTCACTGATTCATCTAAAATCATTATTAGTAACATATGTTGCTTTGATCAAACAGGTTTGCCACACACCTCGATTTCTTTCGGGTAGCTGAGTGTTTTTGATGACGTCAGAAGAGGTTTTTGAAGCAAATCATCTCTCCGCTCTCTGATGTGCTCCTGCAATGCAAACACCTCCTTCAGCAGCTTCTGTTTTAAGCTCTCAAACTCTTCCTCTTTGGACTAAAAGGCACAAAACAAAGATAACTGAGTTAAGATAATGCATCATATTGAGGCATTCTGTAAATACGAAGAGTTTTACCTCTTTTCTCAGTTTAGCCTCCAATATTTCTGCTAATTTCAGCACCAGCTGGTAGGACAGGACTACGGCGTGGTATTGCGGGACGAGTTGTGCTAAAAGGCACATGCTCTTTGAAACTTGGATGCTGCTCATGAATGCAGATTCAAAACTTTCACGTTCAATAATTCTACAGAGACAAAGTTAAAGTTACTGAAAGCACAGCACAACAATGCATGGAGCACATTTCAGATGTCACTACCTGTCTTTCTCTTTGATGACCTTCAGGATGTGTGTGAAGGATTTGTGAGCATGCTGCATGTAGAAAGGACAAAGATGGTCACACAGGGTTGTTTAAAGATGAAACTGTTATTATGCAAGTTTATATTACATGATTAGTTGGGGTTTTTTTTCACCTTTACATTCTCATCGGCTCTTTTCAAATCCATTTTCTCTGCACATTTTCTCAGTCTGTACAACAGACTCTGGATCAGGTGTTCAGCGGGTACTTCTGTCAGGTTTGAAAACTCCGGAAGATCCTCTAATGTGACCAGAGATAACCAGCTCATCAGGAGCACAGGCATCTCTTTGGTTAGTGATAAGTGCTTCTGGATCAGGGAGAGCATCCTTCTGTGATTAATAAATAAAAGACTTTAGCTGATATGATCAAAAGTTCAAGGAAAGAAAGAAATCCAAGGTCCCGTTGAGACGGACTCACTTTCTTTTATCAGGGCAGATCTGAATATTCTCTCTGAATCTGATGAAACTGATGTCTTTTAGTCCAGACCAGTCCTCTTCTGCAACAGCTGGCCCCACTTTCATTGCATCGCCTCCTGGCTGTCGGAGTCTTAGAAGCAGAGGAATCAGCAGGATGACCTCTGCCACCATCTTTTGGGCACAGTAATTTATCAGACCGAGCACGGTGCTGAGGGGGGAAACAAACCGTGTGAGGATACAAGCTCAAATATCAAACCCTCAATCTGTACACCAACATAATGTTTCTGTAAAGAATAAGGTTAAATAACCTTAAATGAAGTATAAATTGGAATAAAATGAACTGGCAGAGAGCTTAAAAGGTAAATAAGCAGCAAATTTAATTTGTACAATATTTAAACAGCACAATTAACTGGTGCAAACATCAGTGGTGTCCTCTTTGGCCAAACTTACAACTGTGCGTTTGTGACAGAACTCTGCAGCCCATCCAGGTTTTTCTTGTCCATTGCAGACTCCGATACCAGGAGACAAAGCTCAGCCCAGCCTTTAACGCCAAGGTTGATGCAACAACTTTGGGTAACCATGAAAGCAGAAAGGCCCAGAATGAGAGGGCTGGTGTTCCTGCAGGAGCGTGGAAGCTTCTCCTTTGGCTCACCTTTTAAGATCTGGAGCAAGTTCTCTGAAATCAGCTCTGATACCTGAAAATAGAAATGTGTTATTGATGGAATATAGAAGCTTCCACAGATCATTTATACTTATATAAATATACGTATAAATATTCGCGCTGTACCGACCTTGACCTCAGGAGGCCGTAAATAGTCTGGGTATGTCATCCTTGCATGAGCAGAACCAAGGCTGTCCATAAAATACCGCAAATTGTGACACAGGTTCTCAGTGCTCTGTCTCTCTGAAGGAGTCCATTTCTGGAATATTCTGTTCAGCAGAGCTGTAGCTGAGGCCTGCCAGGCGTTTGAAATCTCCACACCCTTTGAGTTCTTCCAGCCAAACATGTGAAGACCTTTTTGCAAAAAGCTTTGTGGCACATTGTCACGGCAAATGAAGCCTTCATAAAGGTGCAGCTCTGGACAAAACACCGACATCTGATCAGTTTAAACAGAAAGACTGGAACCCACACTGGGGGCTGATATTGTTAAGCTAAATGATGAGTTATCTTACCTTTAACACTTGGGTCAGAAGGAATTTCAACTCGCCTTTCAGCCAATCCCCAAATCGCTTTCCCTCGTTGGCGTACACCATACCAATAAGACCATACCACACCTCGTTTCAAATGACTTTCTTCAACACAGAGATGTGCTTCCACCAGATAGCCTTCCTTATTTAGTCCTCTAAACATAAAATATTGAACATTTAAAGTGTTGGATTTCATGTCATAATTAAATGCTATGACCTTTTTTCAGCATGCATGACTTTATTCCTGTCCTTCGAGATCTGGCTTGGTCTACACTATAAAATCATTGATTCTCTAACTACATTCAGCACTGGGCAAGAATTGGAGCCTATTCTATGTATTCCAGCTTGTACAAATTTTATCAATACGTACACAAACTGTGTTATTTCCAGGGGTATATACTCTGGTTCAACACCCAGCACCAGTGTGTCATGTTCTTGGTTGAATCTAAACGCTCTGTCCAGCACAGCATAGATGTGAATGGTGAACATGGGCGCTCCAGGTGGAGGTCTCACTGGGCTTCGATCACTGTGGAGGTAAGGAGATCAAAGTTTACCGCTTTAGCCCCAGTGTTTCACAAAGCTGGTAAAACCAGCCTTACCGTGCGCTTTGGCGTGTTTTTTCGGCAGTTTTCGAGGCTGCCACCGAGGACTGTTTGCCGCTCCCTCCCTCTCCAGCCACAGCTTTAGCATAAGACTTCGGTTTGGCACTTTCTTCAGTTTGAGATGCATCACCTGAACTTCCTGCAGAGGGATTCTCCTCTTTAGGCTTTGACTCCTTCTCAGTGCTTTGCTCCTTGGCTGAGTCTGATGATGCTGCTTCTTCTTCTAGACCTTTCCCTGAAGGAGTCTGAACTGAGCTGTCATCCTGTAGCCTGGGTCCAGGTGTGTGTTTGTCCTGTTTTTCTTGCACCTCAGGAGCTTTCTCTGTGTCAGGTTGAGTCTTTTCACCTTTTGCCTCGTCCTGGTTTAGTACAGAAAAGCCAGTCTGTGTTTCCTGGTTCCTCTGAGTGATGGTTTGTGTCTGTGTGATTTTATCTGTGCTTTCATGCTTCCTTGTTTGAGTCTGAGCGTGTACCATCTTAACATCTTTCTGCCATTGGTCATTGCCTTTGTTGTCTTCAGCCTGGGGAACCTCACTGTCCAGGGTTTGGCTGCTTTCAGTCGCCATGGTCTCATTCTGGTCCTTTTTTGTGTTTTCACTTTCTGCTTCTTCCTTAACACTTTTTCTTTTCTGATGTCTCCTCTTTCTGGGGTTTCTGTTCCTGGGGTTTCCTGGTCCGTGTTCCTGGGAGACACATTATTTTATATATTTCATGATGGCTCAAACACTGCTAACATGCCACTCAAAGCTGTTTGTGATGTTATGCATTTCTTCTACCTTATTTTTCTTCCGTGGTCTTTTTGCAGAATACTCAGCTTCCTTGCTTTTCACCTGTGGCCCACCAGAACTGTGGGGGTTTCCTCCCCCCTCCTCCATCTGTAGGGACACCTTTCTCAGGTGAGTCCCTGCTCTCTTTAAATATTAAAAGCAGGTGCTGTTACAGTTTGAGAGACTTACTATTCAGGTCAACACAAAAAATCACTGCATTTGAACTTCTTTATAGGAGCAGAAATACCTTGAAAATACATTACACAGCGTATGAGTTTGTAGTCTTTTTAGTCTTTAAAAAGCCTGATATTCATATTTAAAAAAAACAAAAAAAACATTAGGTGCATAATCCTTTCAGCAGTCCAAATTCATATAACATGATAATGAATTACTGATAATGTAAGCAGCAATCGTATTTTAACACAATAACACTATAAAGTCCTGAGACGCACTAAAATCTCCTGTGACATTAAAGCTAATAAGAGTTCAATGAAATAAAGCCAGTTTTTATTGCAAAAACGCAGAATAAGTGACGAATAAACCGCGGGTGCCCCTCAGTTGTTGTGATGTTTCTGAAATAAAGTTTAATGCTGCGTTTGTTCACCTGTTTGTGGAAGCTTGTTCACGTCCACTGAAATCCGCCCGTGTATTGAACTTCCTCCTGTCGCCGCTCACGCTAAGGGGTCGTCGAGAAAGGTACGACGCACCTGCAGGCGTTTATCTTCCCGTAAGAGCCACTTTATCGAGCTAAGCTAAAAGTGTCGATTATTAAAATATCACTGAGTGTCATAATCGTCAGTTCAGGCCAGTTAATGCGTTTCTTTACAGGGTTTTTCCGTCTCGTTTCGGCAGGTAATTTTTCGACAGTCCCCAAATGTGAACGTAACGTTTTCAGTTTCGTTTCCGCCAGACTGTCGTCAAACAAGAAACTTAAGCTGCACTCAGTGCCGTAACAAAGAAATCCAGCATTTAACATGAGTCATTTATCAGATTTTGTATTCTATTCTTTAACAAGAATCTACTTCATATAAAAAAGTTTTATTTTGAAAAAAAGAGAAAAAAACATTCAATACATGTGATAAACGCACATTATAGCTCAACAAACCACAAAAAACGACACACAGATACACAAGAGTGACGTCACTAATATTGTGCACCTATAAAACTAAGTTAAAAACATCTTAAGATACTAATACTATCTAATACTACTGTTACCACAAATAAAAGAACAAATGTGAAATCAATGTGAATTAAACAATGTGAAAAACCAAGCTTTAATAACCAAGCGTGGTCCTAACCCTAGCTAGAAATTCTTTGGGATGAAACAAAACTGAAATGCACTTTTCTTTACAAGGCACTGCTATTGTCAAACTGAGGACAGCTGGAACCCCAAATGCACTTTCAAGCTTTTTTTTTTCTGCTGAAAACCAAAAATGCCAAAAATGGACAAGTGGATTCATGCTTAAATTTCATGATTTATTTATCCGCACGTCTCTGGACTGAACTCAGACTCTGCACATAATTTATACGAAACAGCGTCTTTTGATTCCTGCAGTGTCGGAGCCAACAGTGTACTCTGCTGATGGTTTTTCTTTGTGTGTTTTTGGCAGCTGACACTTTCTTTGGAGCAGATTTGTGTGAATTCAGAATTCAGAGGAGCAGCAAAGGCTTGGCTTTCTTTGTTTCTTTGCCATATAGTCCAGGTTATAAATGTGTTGTGCACAGCTTAAAATGACCAAAGTATTTAAAGTGAAACTGCACCAGAAAACGCAGTGAATTCAAATGTGAGAAAAACATGTAATCCTGTCTCGACCCCTCACTAACAGTATGATGCTGTATCAGAATGCTCCTCAATCATGTGACCCGGCAGGTTTCTTGATTCTCCGAATTACCACTCGGGTCCTCCTTCTGTTAGGTTGAACTCCAGCAGAGTCTGCCTCCCCTGGCAGTGACCCTGGGGGTCGGGGTTCACCTCGGGGTGGTGCGGGGCTCCTCCCTGATCTCGCATCATCCACAAAAGCCTCCACTCCTTCAAACTTGGTCGTGAGCTCAGCAAGACGCTCCTTCAGGGCATTGAACTCTTTGTAGAGATCTCCCAGAGCTTCCGAAAGAGGCTGGATCCTGAAAGGACACACAGAAATTTGGCCAATTAATTATGCATAATTAAGTGTTTCCAGAGGTTGCAGAAGTTGGCTGCCCCTCCACGAGCCTGGTTCTGCTGGAGATTTCTTCTTGTTAAAAGGGGGGTTCTTTCTTGTCTTCAGAGAACCCTCAGACTGGCACAGGAAAATTTAACTACTGCCACCTGTCTCCACTCATAATCACCACATATGCTTTCCAAGTGCCCCCCGCGCTGCATGTTGTGCTGTATGTGTGCATGTACTCCATGTGTGATGGGTCAAATGCATGTATATACATATGAGTAGATGAGCGTGTCCAAGCTTTTGACTGGTACTGTATCGGACAATCGAGCTGTTGTACTTCCAGAAGTGCATCACACCTGCATTTTTTCTAACGACCAGCAGGGGTCACTTTGGTTTGTGAAAAGCGGTAGGTAGATAGGTAGGTAGATAGATAGATAGATAGATAGATAGATAGATAGGTAAGTAGGTAGGTAGGTAGATTATTGATCCCACAAGGGAAACTTTTGTGTAACAGCAGCATGAAAAATACAATCTACAGTAACTGAACAGTATTTGGGGAAGAGTATACAATAGTATTTGCGGAAGCTAATACTCAGTGTCAGAATGAGGTTATGATCTCTGTCGCTAATTTCAGTCACTAACATGATGTTCGTTTTATCATTTGTGGTCACATTTGGAGGAAAATAAACACAAACCTTTACACTTCTCCCTCCAGGTTTTTCTATATAAACCTGCTCAGGCTAAAGCCCCCACTTTAATGTTAAAGTTGTTCCGTTTTCAAACAGAAGCACAAATCCTGGAACTTGTGTAACTGAGACTTGGAGAAAGTTTAAAATGAAGACTTCACCTTCCATAGTCAGGCAGCACGGTGTTGTGGTCATGCAGCAGGAGATCTTTGATCTGGGTCATGATGGCGTATTTCCAGTTGTCTAAAACCAGCGTGAGGTTAGCACATCCTTTGGTGTTCACTCGCTCTGCTGCAGGTGAGTAAATCAGGAAGAAAGCCTTTATTATTTTTTGCTTAGCACTTATTGCATAAACAGTAACTGCACTGCGTTCCTTAATTAATATAAGTAACAATTATTGTTTATTACTTTCTCTATAAACTGACTGAACCACAAGAGAAGAGGAGTTCCACCATTAGGACATTTTTTTTTTATCTAAAGCTCTGAGCCACTATTTTCAGCATTGAAAGGTTGTTACCAGCTGGTTCTGGTTTTCAGAAATGCTTCTTAAACATCCAAAACACAATGAAGCACAACAGAATGAGCGGAAATCTTGCAGAAATACAGCTGAGCTGTTAAATATAGCTGAAAAGATACATTTATCATTTATAGCTGCACATTTTGGTGCTTCAAAACTAGAGACATTAAACCAGCTTTTTTGAATCTGTGAATGTCTTACATTCACTCAGTATTAGCAGGACTAATACTAAAAAATGAGAAAAGGCTACAAATAATTATCTGAAAAGAAGCTGTATTTATTTTAAGCACTTGGAGTTTTGTGATGAATGTATTCCTATTTAATCTAAACATATTTAGTCGCGTAAAAGTGGAAAGCTGTTGAAATAAAATATACAATTAAAATGCACTTAAACTCTGCTTAAGAAACAGAATGAGTAAGTGAGTGAAATTTAAAAAAAAAATGTAATAAAAAAAAATCTATTTAAAGAAGAAGAAATTATCTGTGACGACTCCAAATGTCACATTTGGTGATTTTCAGGTAAAAAGTTGTAAAATCACCAGCAAAGTAAATATTTTCAGTTAAATAATTCAATTCAGTTTCAGATGAGTAACAAGATTCTGTTCTTTAATGTGCATTTGTGCATAAAATTATTTATGGACTAATAAGTCTCTCTCTGACAACACTGCGGTCTTGCCTTCATTCCTGTAATCCCACGCCGGTCTCCAGCTGATTTTCTGTTTCTGAGCCATGCAGAGAGCTGCAGACAGCACGAGCAGGACTCCAGCGGTCTTCATCCTGATGAAAGACACACAACTAAACTTTGAGAGCTCTCATGGTGTGAAGCCATCATCGGTGTGATGTAAAGCAGTCAAAGTAATGCAGGAAACTTACCTGTTCTGACAGTCAAGAGGTAAAAGGGTGAGCTCTGTATTAAACCTGGGGTTTTTTTCCCAATCTGAAACAGGAGGAGGATCTTCAGTCCCCACTCCCATCAGCCAGAGCATCGGGATTTCACTGCAGAGGGAAACCTGCTTCCCATCTCTGTTAACTCAGTTAGAGGGACATAACAACACAAAATGGGGCCCATTTCCCGCCAGCTGACATTTTAGAAATAACATTTAATGAGGCAGAAAAGGTTCAGAGGGGAAAAAAATATGCTGAAGTGTAAAGGCTGCAGCATGAGCTCAGTCTTCTGGGAGCTTTGATGTCTTAAAATTCCTGCTCTCCATCTGCTGTCCATGTGCAGCCGGGAGCCTCCAGAGGTCCTGATAACAGACATTCCTACAATTAAACACGGTTTATTAGCATTTTATCAGCACGTATCCCAAAGAGTAAATGCACCAATACAAATGCTGGGAATTTACTGAGATGCTTTCCCTGTGATATACTTAATGTGGAGAAATATTAAATCAGTTAATACCTAGTTGTAAAACTCAGTCTACAAAGACAAACATTTCAGTGACTTGCAACACTAAATTATGAAGACGTTAGCCCATCTGGACACCTGCACTGGTTGGTGCAGTGCACTGTGCGACCCTAACCCTTTCATAACACACAAAAAACACCTCGATAAATAACTGGACTGACAAACGTGATGAGCTCATTTAGAGTTTCGGAACCGTTTACAGGGTTTGTACAACTTTTCCAGAGTCAAGTTCAAGCACTTTTTAAGCACTTTCAAAGTCCATTTTCAAGATTTTTCAGCACTTTATCACTGGGATCCATTTTTATGAAACTACATATATGCTCAAAATGATTTCATATTTTTAATCACATTAAAAAGATGGTATTATGCAATAAGTCACTTGACAGAAAACAATAACTGCTGATAGTTATTTCTGGAAACTTTATTCTACAGATTGTGAGCAAATCCAGTTTAAAACAGCTCTTATGTTACTGTCACGATGTAACTCGGTCTGACACAGTAATCTGAACCAATCAGCTTAGGGAGCGGGGTGGGCTCACAGACAGGTCAGGCCCAGGCGGAGACATTTTGGACTTCTGGACTCTTTCTCCATCTCATAAGCAAAATTTTCATTTTTTTTTTTATTAAAAAAAAAGTTACAATTTCAAGCACTTTAAAGTACTCTATCCTAAATTCAAGCACTTTTCAAACATTGAAAATGCAACATTAAAATCGAAGCATTTTCAAGGATTTCCAGCACTCGGACGAACCCTGTGTTTAGATGATGTCAACCGGAGCACCTCAAACCAAATAGTGTATTTTCTTAAGACGTTGGTGAATAAAGACAAACTTTCTGGTGAGATGCTACCCCCCTGGAGGTTAAGGTTCCTGAGAGCAGTCAGCCAACAAGGCCACAGATTCATGCCCTTTCTTAAGGACGTGGCAGGCCAAGCCCCCTGCAAGTTCCCCCTTCCAGGTCTGACTCCAGGAGGTGATCCCAGCTTCCCAAATCTAACTCCTCCAGCCCAGAGTCACTGAGCCTTTTAGCTGTCAGCAGTTCTACAGGAGTTATAGTGGACTTAGTTGATGAAGCTGGAAGGCAATGTTTTCCATTTACCAGTGGATCCATGTTCTAACCCTCATACAGGATCACCACCTCCAAGTAATGAGCTCAAGAATATTACCAATAAGAAGAGTTTGACAGGACTTTTCTCTGTGGGATGCCTGGGCTCAACCTTTCAGACACAGTGAGGCGCTCAAAGTCCCCGCTTCATCTCAAAAGCAGTCACCTGGTTCGACATCAGCTCGAAATGCCCGCAGGCATGACCTATTTGGAGAAGACCCTGGGCAATCCATTTATCACTAAAATATATATATTTTTAACTGAAACAAGGTGGACCAACAAACCAGACAACATTTTCCATCATCTCCTTTTATTGTTTCAAATCCAGGTCAACAGCATACAGCTTTCAGGGTCCTCAGTTAGCTCTGTGTAAAGTGAGGAACGGCTGTAAGTCCAAGAGCATGCTTGCTCAGCAAACGGCCCCCGGCTCAATACAAAAGGAAAAAGAAGGGGCAATAATGATACCACCAGGCAAAAAGAAAAGAACTCCATCTACAACTAAAAATATATTCTCACTCCATCAACGGTATTACCATCTTACAAAGCAGCACACGTTTCATAAATAGCTGAAATCCGCAGCCCACAACTCATCCTCTGACCTGAAGAGCCCCATATTAGGCCACAGCTCAACTCTACAGTACTGATTATTGATTTTATTAATTTGGATCATTGTTGGGCCAAAAAAGAAAAAGAAAAAGCACAGCACAGGGAGGTGGGGATAAAAGAAACACCCAAAACTAAACCTGGAAAGTGACAAAAAGATTGTTATAAAGATGGACAGAAGCAGTGACGTAAAGCTGCATTCTTTGTTATGGACAGCACAGACTTCCCTGCAGCGTATGGTTTCATCTACTAGTTTCAGGTCTTACTGAACACATGCTGCTCGTTTTGGAATTTATGTTCTTTAGTAGTCAGAAACTCAGGCTAGAGGGAATGAGTGAGGAATTTCAAACAGATTTACCCTCACTCGTCACATCCAGTTTCAAAATGTGTAAACTGTGGCGGAGAAGATCCTTAGCGAGCATTTAACTAACCAGAGGGTGATGTTAGGTCCATCTTCTACATACAACTGAGATTCTGAAGATTCAGAAGGTGTAAATATGGCAACTGTACAGATTGTGTCTGTGTCCATTTTTGTTGGTTTTTTAAGTATTAAACTTTAAGTCAAATCTTGCACAAGTACTAGCCTTTGATAACTACTGACGCTCTAACAGGAGTATGAAACGACATCAGTAGGTTTTTGTTTTTTGCTAATTAGATGTTAGAAAAGATTTGAGAACAATCGTTACATGTTAAAGACAACCAGAACAAAGGTCGTTTGTGTTGTGTTTTGGTCCCAAAATTTGATGAAAAAGAAAATGGAAAGCCATCATAATGCCTGTGACAAGTTAGTTACTTAAAGCAGAGCTTTTCCCACTGACGTGGCCTTAATACAGGTTTAACCTGACCAGTTTAGAGCACCACAAAGTCATTTCCCTTTACTACCATATATCCACTTTATAGCCAACATTTCAGCCCTTCAAAGTAAAATAAGGTGGATTGAATTCAATCATCACTAACACACCCGTGCTTTTCATGATATAATACTGCACGTTACGGTTCAGCTGTAAAAAAAGGCTTGTCGCATTTGGGAGACAATCTACATAAGTAAGCTGGTGTAAACTGGATGACGAGAGTTTAACAAGCATTAAAACATACTTCATGCTGAATGCCTTGGGCTAGAAGCAGCTCAGGATTTCTGAAGGTGTTTTTAAAACGCTGATCAGCAGCATCCATGTTGTCAGGTTTAAACTGGGTGTGTCTTTGCCCCCCACCCCCCCACCTGTGTTAACCTGCCACTGCTTGCACTCACAGAGCAATGAAAAGAA
>VUQK01044202.1:9143-19552 GCA_015106715.1 Bujurquina vittata
AAAATAGACACACCAGTGGTAAACATAGCTGGGTGAAATAAACCAGAATTATCCCTGAAACGGCTTTAAACGTTGCCAGCTTCAGCCTGAGTTTACAGCAGGTTTATTTCCTCTTAAACACACGTGGACAGTATAGTCTGCTCCAGCCTCTGTGTATTTTCGCAGGCATGTGCGGGACAAACACCAAGTTGCTGAGGTAGTCTGTACTCGGCGTGCCTCTGCAGCTCTCCTCCAAGTCGCTCTGTCAGTTCAGGTTTGTGCATCAGCTCTCTGACTTGAGCTCGGACTCGCTCCTTAATGCGAGCTGACTGCAGGAGCTGAGAGTTGATCGCCCCGGGGCTTCCTCGTCTGTTCCACCCCTGACATGCTTGGAAGACTTAGAAGTTTGTACACCCAGAAGTTAGATTTCCTTTCTCTCCGCTTTATTGGGATTGATAGACACAGTGGTAGCAAAGCCAAATAAGGCTTTACACAGCACCGAGGAATAATCAAATCCCTACAGCATCCCTACTTCAGCCCCACAGAACAATGTTTCCTGACAGAACTCACAGATATCTGTTCTTCAGCTGGAGGAAATCTGGATTTCATAAGGCCGAGGCCAAAGAAGCCGCTTGAATATACGATTCAATTATTTTAATGTCATGCAAACAACCAAACGTATCGACATGTCTGAGTCATTTGAATCTGATCCTGAACCTTTTGTGGTTCACTGGTGATATAATTAAATTACTGCAGCGCCTAAGTTAAACCGTCTCTGCCAATTATTTCTAAATCAATCAGTCAACCAGTAAAAGAATCAATTTTCACACAGCAGAGTTTATTCAAAGTGGTCAATAAAAGATGAGGTGACAGAAAATCCCAGAGCGAAGCCAGCGAATAAACAAGGATTAAAAGAGACAAGTGGGACCCAAAGGGGCCCAAAGCAGGAAAAACCTGTCTGAGACTGAAGTCTGAGCATCTTCATTGTTTGAAATTTTGACCAAGTTTATTTATATGTGCATCCTCTGGTTGAGCAGTGTGATAGGTAATAATGGAAAACATAATAGAAGAAGATTCCATGAAAAATTACAGTAAAAACTGCTAATTTATTATATTTATTCTAGAGGAAAGAAGTGATATTTTAAGCTTTATAGTTGCAGGGAGCATAACCAGACTAATTATCTGGTCGTTTCATATACAGTATGTGGGCCAGCTGGGACAAGTTGAGTTCATGGCAGGGCAACCATTTACTCACATATTCACACCGACGGCCCATTTAGAGTGACCAGTTATCCTAACATGCATGTCTCTGGACTGTGGGAGGAACCGGTGTTCCAGGAGAACCCACGTAATCACAGGGAGAACAGACGGTTCAGGTTCAGCCTTAACTGTAAGATCAGGGGGTGTCTGGGAGCTGGTCTACAGAAGAGGGGCCTGATATTAAGTCAATAAAGTTAATTTATACAGTACTTTTGAAGAACAATCTCACAAAATGCTTTATAGTGTAATATAAGGTAAACAACTATTACTGGATAAAAGCAAGCCTGCACAGGTGCGTCTTCAGCTTCTCTTTAAAGGGATCAACAGAGCTGAGCCAACTTTACTTATAACACACTTTAAAAACAGCATCCACTGGCCAAATTGGAAGTTTCAAACAAAGAATTACATCATTTGGGAGCTGGCATGGGAAAACCTCAAACGCATCATCTCCTTCAGTCCGATATCTGGACCGCTGACCTCAGGGACCCCGGGGAGGCGTGCGGCCATGAAGAGGTCTGATTTGCTCAGGCAGAGGACGAATTACAGTAACTGAGGTGTGATGAAATAAAAGCATGTACGATCACGTTCATTACAGATTGAGACACAATATATTTAAGACGGGCATGGTTCCACACATGATCACAACAAGTTTGCGCAAGACACCCAACATATCAGAACCGAGCACACGATCCAGCTGAAGGCTCTGCCTCCCTCTCCACTTTTAGAAACGCCAGGAAACAGAAGCAAGCCTGCAGCGCAAGAGCAATGAGCTCTGGTAGGATCGTGCGGTGCTGCGGTCATTTAAAACTTTGTTTAGGATTTTAAATCCAAGCTAATGCTGTATAAGTGAAGCCTGGAAAAGCCTCGCAGTAACAAATGTGTGGACTAGTCTGAGCATCACTTTGAGATGGGATGCTTCTAACAGTTACAGTACTGAGCCCATTAAAGGAGGCTGAGATGTGTTTAATGTGGACATGTTTTGGGTTAACTATGTTGTATGACAGCCACTAGTGGGCTGTGTGGTCTGGATTAAACGGGGTGATAACAGTGAACGTGAGCCATCTAAGTGGGGCTCAAATGAATCCCAATAACCCTTCCTCGTCATCTTCACTCTCCAGGTGCTGCTGTGATCATGGCCTCCAGGCTGAGCGTGCTGCTGCTGCTGCTGCTGGCTGTCTCCGCCGTAACGGTGTTGGCCCAGAGGCGACGCCCGGCGTCCAAACCCACCGGCGAATGGAACTACAGGGATGGCTGTGAGCACCCAGATTACTCTCTGTTTACTCTGGGTCACAGGTCAAGTTCAGGGCCCATCATGATGATGTCAAAGCTAGAGGTGAAAGTGCTGTCTGTTAAATGTGTGAATTCAAATTTAATGCAAATTATCTTCATCCTGCTCGGGCCGTCTGAGATTATGAGGACAAAGGTGCAACGCTCTTATTAATCCCTGGGTAACTAAAGAAACTCCTTTGAGAGGCTCAAACAGCAGCGTGCTTAAACCTGGACTTATTTTGGTCTGAACTGAACAGGACCTCTGGGGTTTATGATTCTGTTATAACTGTGTGCTGAAAATTAGCAGTGAAGTGTGTGCTGTGACTTTCTGTCCCAGCTGACAGGGTCAACATGCGCAACGTGGCCAACCTGACTGAGGTTCTGGACAACTGGAAGTTCGACATAATCAACCAGATGAAAGGACTCCTGCAGAATGACCACCAGTCTCTCCTGCCGGACTACGCCAGGTACGAGGGGACGACCTCACTCGCTCGATTTTGTTGTTAATGCCAAACAAAGTTACAGTTGTCAAAAATCCCACAACACACAGAGGAACCACTGATGCGCCTTACAGTTTGGATCCACTGTATTGCTGCTATACGAGGGATTAACGCAGTAGCTGAATTTTGCCATTTGCTGTTTGTCAGTAGCATCTCACCAAAACACAACTGACACACACATGAAGAAGTCCTGAAATCCAAAACCAGCTCATGAAGCGGCTGATTTACTGACAACTGTGTGAAAAGCTGTCATCAAGGCAGACATAAAACAGAAGCATATATTTAGGTCTTTTCTCACTACATAAATCCGTCTCAGTGACCTCTTCACTGTGAAAAGCAGAACGAGCAAATGAATGAACAAACTGTTCCACACAAATGAAGTGAAAGAGTCTGTCTCTGAGAGGCACCACAGGAATGTGCTTGAGCCTGCGGGCTCAAAATGAAGCGGAGGGGTTTGCTGGGTACGCAAACCCTCAGCGTACCCTGCAAGCTGCAATTTAAACGTCAAAACAAGCTGGAGTTTTCCAGAAGGGAAGTCTGCAGCTTCCTGCCTCTCACCGCAGGTCAGCGAAGGCGACATCGCCGTGGTCCAGAAGTTAAATAAGCGAAGCTGCAGACATGTTTCTCCCTCAAATTCCTATTTTTCTCACATGAAAGCGTTTCTGCTTTTCCGGTGAAACTTTGTCTTTTTTTAATACACTGCAAAACGTTTTCGCTTCACAGGCTGTAATCATACATTAATGCAGTTTAACGTTGTTGCAGATCAATATCACACTGTTGGTCATTTTTATGCATATATGAGGTCTTATGTTTTTCCTTCTATTAATTAAAGTTTTGCACACACGCACACACACATATATATACAGCACAGAGAGAAGAGTGTGTAGAGTCTGCATTAGAAGAAATCTAGCCACCGTATGATGAAGGAAGACGTGAACATGACATGCCGATATCAGGTCAAATCAGCAGGAAAAAGACTCCTTTTGAACTGTAACAGGAAATAATAATTGCATTGAACAAATCATGTTTCAGGTGCAGCTCAGGCAGCGACAGGTGTCATACACACATCATGCAAAAAAAGGCTTTGAGTGTGAAACGGATCGTTTGAACAGCACAGAGTGAAAGTGTGTGGCGAGCAGGGGGGAATCGGTTTAATAGTGTCTTCCAATTAAGAATTTGATTTGTGTCGTCTTCTCTGGCTCTGTGTTCAGGATCCAGCCGCTGTCTGAGGCCTTGGACGACCTCTACAAAGAGTTCAACGCTCTTAAGACTCACCTGGGCGACCTGACTGAGAAATTCGTGGCCATAGAATCTTTCATCGACGAGGTCAAAGCCAGCCGCTCCAGCAACGCCAGCGGCAGCACCAACACCAACGCCGACACCAACGCCGACACCAACGCCGACTCCAGCGCTGGCTCGGCTGTGGCTCCAGCTGCCAGACAGCCGGGCAGGAGGGTGGTGAGGAAAAAGGCCTCCACTTCGACCTAACCAGACAGCAACAACCAGATTCTTCCTCTCTGATGTTTGCTTCTTATCGGGCTGTTTGTCTCTGAAGCTAATCCTTCTTTAACCTTCTTATTATCAGAGTATATAATATGGTGAGCTTTTGCATGTTCAGAAAAAGGCCAAATCAGCCTTAAAATTAGCTAGTTAATTTACTAATCAATGCAATTAGTGAATAATCATGTTGCAGTTCTGTTTCATTCACTTCCCTAAGACTCCACAGTGAGCAGCGAGCTTCTTCATCATCATTATCATCAGGTGAGAGCTCACACTTTAGCCCTCAGCCTTCAACTCACCTCCATTATACCTGCCAGTTTTCTAATGTCCTCAAAGCCACCCAGAGCACATATACTAACATATTATTATTGGCAAACAAATTAAAGCAACACTGCCAGAAATGATAGGATAGCAGCTGCTTCTCATGTCGTTTTGGTGCTTAAAGAACGATCATAGAACCTTTTCTCTGTTTTCTAGCATTTTTTATGTGTTATAAGAGAGAATGATAGCCTGACGTGAAGATGCTGAAAGTCACTGCTGCCTGCAGGCTTTTGGTTCTTCTGTGAGGAACGATGTGACCTTCAGGAGGTTTTCTTTGTGTTGATTATTTGGAAAATGAAATGAAAAGCAGAGCTCGCCTGAAAGTGGAGTCTCGGGATCCAGGAGGATCTAGATTAGTTTGTGGTATTTCTTTGAGAACATCTCAACAGCAATGTCCAGTTTTCATCATTTGAGTTGATGAACCTGTGAAGATGTGACACAAAATAGCCGACATCGTCATCTAGACCCTTAACTTTCTGATAGCAAACAAACTGCAGCAAAATGGATTTTGTAGGTTTGTTTGTTTGGTGGATAAACTGAATATACTAAAAACTCTCAGATGTTGGGAGATGAGTCACCAAAGATTAGACACAAAAGCCTACCGGCCCCAAAATCATCAAAATGAATGAATTTTGCTGCCTTATTCAGGCCTCCTTGTGTCTGCTCTCTGCATGCTTATTGTACAAACATGTATTCTGTGCTTATTGCTGCAAATAAACTCACTTATTGCATTCAAATCAAGAGTTCGGCTTTGAACTTCAAGAATGGGTTAGTTTAATCTGCATGAAAGTGAATTTTCATTTGTGTAGCGATCGTGACGTCTCCAACACAGTGTATTATGGGACTATTGCGGATTATTTAGAGATGGAGGATGCTTTTTCAGTTCAGTTCAGTTTGATTTATATAGCGTCTCAAAAGTCGCCTCAAGGCGCTTTGTATTGTAAGGTTAAGACCCTACAGTAACACGGAGGCGGTTAGACGACCCCCTCTGAGCAGCACTTGGTGACAGTGGGAAGGAAAAACTCCCTTTTAACAGGAAGAAACCTGCAGCAGAACCAGGCTCAGGGAGGGGCAACTGGTTGGGGGTGAGGGAGGTGAGGGGGGTGGACTCTGGGAGAGAGGAAAGGTGAGTTAGTCCAGGTAGGTTACTGTGAAGCGATGGTACTGGATTGATCCAGAGTTCGGCTTGCTTGGAGAGATGCTTGGCCACTGGGAGACATCGGAGGACAGGCAGACGAGGATTCAGGGGTCATTTTCCGGCAGGAGACTGGGACAGGAGAACACATCTGACTGCAAGGTGGCCCTCCACCCACACAGGAAACTCTGGGAGACTTTAAGCACGGGAAAAAAACAAAAACACTAGAATGCACAAAAACTATCTAGGAGCCTGATTACCACACCGAGTCCATTTATACTGCTCCAGATGAGGCTGATGGGAAGCAGGTGCGGCCTGAAAGGCAGGAAGTCACCTGCCCACCCCAGTCTGGAGCCCGCAGACCACAGACTAAAGGGAAAAACAGTGCAGGACTCTGATGAATTTCCTCTGAGTCGCCACTCAAATATGGCATGACGAATTTAAAAAAGTGCCCCAAGCCTGCAAAAACCATCTGTAGGTGGGGTTTGTAACACATTTACATGTTGTTAGGCTGTTGCTATGATACACACCTTAGATTTGACTGTTACCGTGGCTACATGGTAGCAAATCCTTATGCTTTAGTTTGGAAATGCAACAGTGATTGTGACTAGATATCATCAAGTGTTTTAATGAAGTACTGCGCCATAATAAGACATAAAGATACGTCAAAGTGTCCTTGCAGGCGATGAGAAGCAGAAATGTCTGCATGCATCAGCGGCTGACTGGCATTTAAAATTCTTCTGTAAGTCTTCTTCACTCAGGGAACCCGAGCATCGGTCGCTCCAAAACAATAAAGTTCACATAGCAGCCCCTCCTATTGAGACCCCTTTGCCTCGTGTAGCTTCTCTCTGTTTCTGCTCGTTTCTTTTGTTTTCCTCGTTATTACCTGCTGGCGTCCTTTTGTGTTTGCATGAACCTCATCATGGCAGCAACTACCCAGACCATACTGTAATTCTTTCTGGCCCCAGAGCTCAAAGATTTGTGTCCAACGTGGATCTCAAACCTGTTTGCGAAACCCTCCTAAATGCTTCATATGTGTTAGGTAACTTTATTATATATTAAATGCTTTAAAGGACTGTAAATAAAAGGCCTCAAACAGCCTCTCTTCTAATTTTACGCTAAAATCTATGGATGCGACACTTAGCATCCATTCTTAGCAACACAAGCTCAGCCTAGAAAGGTTTAAGGATTTGAGGGCATGGAATCAAAAGTGTTTGCAGCAAAAAAGTGAAACTGCGCTGTAACTGGGTCTCTGATTACATCAGAGCCGCGGCGAGAGAGTAATCCCGCGTGCCGTAACGCACTGCATGTAATCTGTCGTTGCTCTCAATTCTGACTCACTGCAGGAGGCGTCGTGGGAAGGATCGCACAGCGAGGCGCTGAAAGAGTGAACGAAACACTGAAGGACGGCTGTCAACCACTTGAAGCATCAAATACAAGCTGCAGCACTTACAAAGGAATGTTTCTGCACTTTCACCCACGTTTTCATGAGCAGCCAAACGGAACAGCTCCAATGTGGAGGAAGACAAGCAGGAAGTGGTTTTGCTGCAGGGTTCCCATGATGCACTGCTTCTTTATCATTCCCCTCTTTTACTCTGTTTATTCATTTAATCATTAGTTATTATTAATCTCTGTGTCTCTTCCACAGTGTGTCTTTTGTCCTCTCTCTCTCCCCTAATCCCCCCTCAGCCCCCCTCAGCAGCCACATTCTGCTGGAGAGTTCTTCCTGTTAAAAGGGAGTTTTTCCTTCCCACTGTCGCCAAGTGCTTACCGTAACTAATGTAGGGTCTTTACCTACAATACAAAGTGTCTTAAGGTGACGGTTGTAATTTGGTTCTTTATGAATAAAATGTCATTGAATTGAACTGAAAGGTCTAAATGGACAGAGCTTTCAGCAGCATTAGTGTGCTTAGTGTCCTCCGCATGCAGCAAGGCCACTCGAACAAAGCCAGCATCACAGCTACCAGCGCATGCGAGTCAGCGAGCGCAGCATCAATGCTCACTGACCTACAGGAAAACATGAGCTGATGGAATAACATTTGGAGGTAATTAAGCTTACCTTTGTGTTAATTTCACAAGCTTTAAGCATCGATATGTGAAGAAACTCAAACATAAAACCGATTTTGATTACTGCAGACGGACACGGCGGGGTTTCCTCTTGTGAGGCAGCTCCAGAGAAAAGCCATGAACTCCACATTCACTCGCTTCATTGACAGCTGGCTGAACCGAGTGAATCACCCGATGAATACAACATGAGAGCAGGTGGTGGACAGAAAAACTCCAGCCCAGCTCTCACTTTCATGCTGTAATTCGCGGTCACGCAGAGTTATTGGTTTGCCTCACTCGATCGCTTCATGAGTGGATTCACTGGCTGCAGCTCTTCAACTGTCCCACATGTAATTCAGTGTCAAAGCAGCTCTCAGATCAATACCAAATTTCATGGCCTGTGGTGTCAGCCGCACACAGCTTTGCTATCCGTATGACTGAAGAAGAACCGTCGCTCTCACCTGAGAGATGCACATAGATAAAATATGATTTTCTTCTTCTTTTCATCCCACTGAAAGCAGGAAAACCTCTTTATCCTTTTTCTCTGTGAGGCTGTAAATACACCTTGACCTCTGACCCCTCACTTGAAAGGCAGTCACAAATCTCTCTGAATCAGATACGACTATTGATTTTACAGCTCATCATGCAGTCCGGCCTTGACTTAATGTAGAGGTCAGAGTGCATCCTCTTAAATCAGCCACGAGTCGTCACTCATCGCCTGAAGCTGAACAGCAGAGCGCGTCGTCACTGCCTTTGCTCCCGTTTGTGGTATTTTTGTTTCTCTTTGTCATTTTATGTTCCTGTGTGGCATGCCTTTATACTCATTGTCATTGCTCTACAGTTGCTTTACGTGGCAGGCTGATGCTTTTGTCACATAGGCGCAGGTGCAGACGGACTGGTAGGGTGGTAAAGCGATAAAAGCAGCTTTAATTACTCACTGAAACATCAAATCCTCCAAAAAGGGAAACTGTAAGAAGCTTCAAAAGCAAAGAAATCCAAAATGCTGAGAGAAAACAACAAAAGAGCCTCGGGAACATGAAGGATTTGGTTCAGTGGAAAATCCCCTTCTGAGTGTTTTAGTGCTTTTTGAAACAGTCTGTGGTGCAATCGAAACAGGCTTTTGCTGTCTCCACTCGCTCTCCTGTAAAAGCAGAGGTGCCACTGGTCCCGGGCCTGTTCCAAATCTACTCGGATCCATCCATGACTTATTCAGCTGCCATCAAGCACCGGCAGGCTTTCAGTGTAAAAATGACATGTAACCTTTTTTTAAAGAGAAAATGAAAAATGATTCATGCCTGGTCATCTACATCTGAGACACCTACAGAGGTGAGATCTGCAGGTTCTCATTTCATGCACGGTGGCTGCTGTGTAGCATCCTGCTAGAGAGCCTCCTATACTGCACCTCTAAAGAAATGAGGCTTTGCAGCCGCTGCAGCCGGGCTGATACAGAGGTGCAGACACATTCTTATTTGCAGGGATCAGTTCTAACCTGACCTTCATTCACTGCATTATTTATAAATTAGAACTTGTTTCTGACTCATGTTACAGACACAACAAGTCATCTTCAGATATTTACTGACTCATTAAACTTTGCTGTTTGAAGATGTGCAGAGCCGATGGCAGGGGAAGGGCGACATGCTGCAGATGACATAAGAACGCAGAATAAGCAGCTCAGAGGTTCTTGTCTCAGCCTGACCAGCAGGAATATGCTGTAGTGGCCTTTTCATTTTTTAAAATGTATTTGACTTTTAAGATGATTTCAAACAAAACTTGACCCCCCTGGCTGAATCGTGGTACCTATGAAATATCATTTCACCGTTTGTATTGTTATGTTTGTCTGCAGCTTCTGTGCCTGCAAGAGAAAAATGAGCGAGGGAATATTGCACAAATTAATTTTATTTCAAATAAAGAGATTCAAATGTTCTTGTGGTGCAGTGGTTATAATAAATGCACCAACCAGCTTCTTAGGTTAATGTTAACACACACATCAGTGAGAGGGACAACAAGGGACAGGTGAACTCAATCAAGACAATAATTAGGGCGAGAAATGGAATTTTAAAATGAACAAAATTGTCATGATCCTGGGCTTATAGCCCAGTGTTTAGTGTTCTGGTTCTGCTTTGTTTACTCTTTGATTGTGATTTCCTTTTGTGTTTAGTTCTGTTTTCTCTGGGTTTTGTTATTTTCCTGGTTTGGTTCTTATTTCATCTGGTGTTGTAGTTTTTGTCCCGTTATTCCTGTGCCTTGGCCCCTGTTTTTCCTGTGTGTCTGTGTGTTTGTGTGTTTAGTCTGCGTGCTCCCTGTTTGGTGTTTCCGGCTTTATTTTGACAATCCTGTGTTCCCTGTGTGTTGTGTCTAGTTTTGCTTCCTGTGTGCTATTAGTCTGATTTGGTCCACCT
>VUQK01044204.1:4397-18105 GCA_015106715.1 Bujurquina vittata
TGCTTTATTCATTACTTAAAATAACTAATGAAGTAATGAATTCATTAGTTATAAATAACATCGGCTGGTAGTATGGTGATGCTTTGGTCTTTACTGGGGTATATGATTGCCTTCTTTTCTTCCTCATGTGGGCTGCTTCAGCTTGTGTTAGTTTATTAATGCTTATCACTGTTTCTGTGGCCATGATGAGATCCACTATGGGGAGCTGTTGTGGAGATATGGTCAAATTGAGCCCTTTGGCTATCACGTCCCTTTTCCGGTTTAGTGAGGACCTTATCTGATCAGTCCTGGTAATGACCCACACCTTGTTTCACACCTTGGCTCATATGATGATGCACATAATTAATAGTGGGTCAATGAGCACCTCCAAAGGGGACAACTGCCACTAGGGATTAAACATCTGTGACTCTGCACCTTTTGGTTTTAGAGCTAAAGAAGCCTCTTGGTTAAGAGTTGAAACATCTTCAAAGAATTTAAAGAAGTCCGGTTGCCTCTTTTTTCAAACTCTTGGATGACAGAGACTCTACACAGACATGCTCACGGCCTTCGGTAGTTGCTGAAGATCAGGCTCTGGCTGCTGGGCTGGAGTCGGCATACCAGCAGCTTTAACGTCACTCTGGGTTCTTTGCTATGATTGCCTCAGCGTGCTATCTGGGTACATCTGTGCAAAGAGGCTGTTAGTTCTTTCTTTCCTGGACACAGTTTAGCACAATGCTCTTGTCCTTTTATGCATAACAATAAAAGTAATGTCCATATCTCCTCCCCTCCGACCGGTGACCGCTGTTTTCTTCCTCCCTGCACATGAACTGAAATCAGCTGATAGCAGAAGTGTAGGATGAAAAAAGCATGCTTTGATGAAACTGAAGAAGCTGAAGAACTGCAACATAACTCCAATGTGATTTCATGTGATTTGACTGGCTCACCCCTCTTTAGAGAAACTCTCCACCGATCCTCTGTAGGGTTGAGGTGTGGAGACCGGCTCGGCCACTCCTTTGTTGCCTTGGTGTCTGTTTTAGGCCACTGTCATACTGGAAAACCCATTCACAACTCATCTGCAGCTGTGGCTGAGCTCTAGGGGATCAAATATGTATTTCACTCAGTAACATGCAAATAAATTTATGACTTCTATGTAATGTGTTTCTTTCTAATTAGAGGCCACGCATTTTTTTTTCTAAGCGAGCAAACTTACAGATTCTTATATTTTTCCAACGTACAGTTTACTATGTCTTACTTTCGGGGTACGTCTTACATTAGCCGACCCCCCTAAAACCCCCACTACGTCTTACTATCGGGGGTGTCTTACTATCGGGGAAACACGGTAGAATGACCCCCCTATAATGATCTTTTTTTTATAGCATCCACATAATTTGGCACCTGGAAACCAACATTGGCATAATAATCATCGTTATCAAATGTCAGAAAGAAATTATTTTAGTTTATAGCAACAAAACACTCATCATGTTTTACCCTCCTGCTACCGCATTGTTTTAGAGAGCTTATACTGGTTTGATCTGCCAACAACCGTACTGCAGAAGGTAACTCAGAGCACCCCTTTAGAGTCCCTCACAATCTTACATAGACCTCCCAGGAGCTGCACGCTCTGCTATGTGATGTTAATTAGGTTTGTTTTATCTTTTCATAAATCGAACCAAATTAAACGTAAAAAATAATACGAGAGTGGCCTCCTTTCTTCTGGATGGACTTGCTTATCTGGCAATATGATATCTGGACTAGTACCCTGAATGTCAGAAAATCACACCAGAGGGTGTACAGCGTGTTAAAATGTAATGAGCACATGTCCTGACCAAGCGTGTTCTCCTGGCGTATAACTCTGACATCTTCTGAGATGATGCTTCGGTTCTGGTTTGGTGTTCATAGATAGTCTGTTACAGTACATGATCCTCGTGATCATTTACTCTCTTGCCCAGCGTCGTGGCTGGGTTATACCCCACAGCTATGGTGCGTAATAATACATCCCTCCAGTTTGTTCTGCAGACGTACACTTAAATGTATGGTGATGTGCAAATATTTGCTTTGTTATTAAAAGAAAAACAATGAACTGGTCTTACTAAAAGGCAGTGCCTACATATCCCAAAGCCTGATATAGCTTATAGTAATCCTCTGTGCCTTAGACCTGCATTATTGTACGAGAACTATTAAAAAGCCCATCAGTGAGCCTCAGCGCTGCATGAGGTGACTTGCTCTTTCATTATCACCAACAGCAGTTTCACCATGCAGTTCTTCAGAGTGCACATAAACCTGAAATACAAACACACTGTTTACTCAGTATTTTAAAATTAAAGCTCCTAGCACGTATAACTACACATTTGGGGCTTGTTTGTTTGGTTTTTTACATATGACAGGCTAAAGAAATGAAAATGCTATGAGACAGGAAATAACACTGGGCTGTGTTTACTATACTCTCATCCTTGAAGCTGCTCATTAGTTTGTGCTTAAGTCCTGAGCTGTTAGATACATGTTTTGGTTTGTTTTAGGGTTCTTCTCTAAGCAACCCTAATCGCATGATTAATCGTTTAAGTCAAAACTAAACTTCCAAAATCATCCCTCTAATTTCTTCCTTGTAATTAAGGCAAAGCACTAATGCCAGAATGATGTTGGAATATGTATCTGAGGTATTTAAGGTTCCCTGGCAGTGACAGTGAATAATAGTGAACCTGTGCAGTATCGTGGGTGTCCATGAGTAAAGAAAAAGCGTTTCTTGTAGCAGCTAGCTCCCCTGTGAACGGAGAGACTGCAGCGACTGCCAAAGATAGTGTGCCATGTGGCATTATAGTGAAACCTTTCTCACACAAGCCAACTCTGCCACTCAGGAGGTGAAGGTGTAAGGTGCAAGTGCTACTAACACTTGATTTCTGTGATAGTGTCGCCTAAAGAAAACAAAACTCTATCCATCGTGTCAGTCAAATGGCAGCTGCCTTTATATTCTATTATTTTGCCCACTTATTTGTTTTATGCATTTTATGAATTAAACATTTTACTTTAGTCTACTGCAGATATGACACTTTATTTTCAGAGTTCAGATTTAGACTTCCAGTATTATTAAATGTTTGTTTTTGGTTACACACGTAATATTTTCTCCTAGGCTTTTTCCCAGTGTTGGCAGCTCTGGCTGGACATATTTATTCCTGTCACTTTGCCCAGTAAATACAACAACAAAAGCACAAGTGGCTTTGTTCCAGTAAATGAAATATCTCAGTGATAGGAGGAAGAGAATCAATTGCTGTTTGCTTTCCTGTGCGTAGGCAATGCAGAGACGCTGTGACTGTGGCATGGAAGAGCTACCGGGAAATACTTCAGATCGATTGCTTCAGGACTCAGACCAGCACTCCATCAACAGCACACCAAAGGCACAACGGCAGCACGTATCTGTGTTTGTTCCTGAGTGAGCCACATCCATTCTGATCTTTGTCCTCAAAGCACAAAGGGATGGTGTTCTGATGGCAACACAGCATATTATGCTGCCTGTAGATTATCAAGATGTTTTTTGCACAGTTTTGAGACTAGCTCAGCACTCTCGGCTTTAATGCCACTCCCATTGTAATAAAGAAAAAAGCTTCAGGGCTAAAACTAACTCTATCGTTCAGTAAGTGACTTTGAGAGCCTTGATGCTGTAAACTCTGATTGCATTTGCATGTCTGTGTGCGACTTATCTAAAAGTGCTTGTCTTAGTGTGCTCTGTGTATGTCTTGTTTCAGAGGAGTGTATGTGCGCCCTGTGATGCCAGTGAAGACGTGAGGAGAACTTCAGTTGGCCACTTTGGGCTCTCATTATGCAGGATTTGTTTGGACTCTCACACCCAGTTGCCTGTCTTGCTTTCAAACATATACACACACATATGCACATGTTGTCTGTAAAACACATCCCCAAACACCGAGAACAGAACAGATACGAAGAGCTTTAAACATGAGCGCAAGTGTGCTAAATGCTTCGAAAGACATGCATCTACCAGTGAAGGTGCGCACACACGAGAAGCCAGGTAGACATCCTCACTAGTCATTTTATCTGCCGGAATATTTTAACCAACAGACTGCCTCTCTGCCTGCCCTCAACCCTGATTTCTCAAATGGTCTGCCAAACGACTCTTCAGCAGCGTCTCATTTCTCTTGTCCGCGCTGTCTACACCATGCATGCTTTAGTAGAATTAATAGAAATCTCCAAGGCTCATTGCAGTAAAATCGGTGCCATGTGCTGTGCTGTCTGCCAGCCTGTAATTCATGTATAATGCATCCTGTCTTTCCCCCCGCCCTTATTGAGCAGAGGTGAAGAGACGCTTACTGAGTAGAAGCCAAGTATGACCACATAGCAGGCAGCCATGATAACACACAAAGTATAAAGATACTGAGAAAGAAGCAAAGTGGATCATTAAGCAGGTAGTAGACAAACAAAAGAGGATAATGATGAGTAACAACCTGGAGAAAGAAGATTACATCAGATGTGAACAGAACTTAACAAAAATACTGTGGATGACTCTATGCAAGTCAATGAAAATTCCAAATATAGAAGGGAAAGTGTATACGAGTGCTTTGCTTATTCCAAGACAGCACAAATTATCTCATAAGCTATTGGGCCACCACATGCTGCCGGAACAACTTCAGTAAATCATGGCACTGAGTTCAAAACGGACACAATGAATCCAGAAGTGGAACGTTCACAATAAAGATGCATTAGTAACAAACTGACTGTTTGTAGAAGTCATTTCATAGAAATTACATTAAACAGATGAAGAGATGCATGAAGGAAAAACTTTAGGCACAAGCATTGGCTGAGAAACAGGAACAAATCGAAATAAATAGAAAAAATAGAATCCACAATGCATTAGAAATTCTTTTAAAAAATAAAACAGAAATTAGATTTTAAATTAGTCCTTTATAAAAACAATGTACTATGGGAGGGCAGTGAGTGCAGCAGTCAGCACTGTGTCCTCACAGCAAGAACCTCCCCCCCCCCACACACACACACACCCTGCAACTATGAATTGGATAAGCAGAAGAAGATGGACGCATGGATAGACAGATGGAAGGACGGATGGATGGATGGATGGATGGATGGATGGATGGATGGATGGATGGATGGATGGATGGATGGATGGAAAAATGTTCCAAAAGTCATGTCAGCAATCTCTTTCTTAAGCTGTAGTTTGAGCTTTTATTCTAAACAGGATGAAGCATTACAAAAGAATTGTCATTCTCAGAAATGTGTCATTTACATGAACATAATGGGTTGTTGTGATGGGAGGAAAGTTACATTGGATACATTTGTTTACAATGCTGCTGTGAGGAACTACCAGGGGTTCCCACTGTGAAAGCATCTGCTTTTGTAAATTGTATAGTATGATGCTAGTTATGAAGGAGTTATCTGTACTATAATTTAGATGTAAAACTTTGTTCCACAGTGACAAAATGGCTTCACTTCATGTGCAACAAACCAGTTGGAGATGATTGGAGCTTTGTGATATTAGATTAAATATCATGCTACTAAACAGCCCATAATGTGCCAAGAAAATATCCTGCTCACATTACATTACACCACCAAAAAACTTGCTGTGGCCTTCTGCTGTGGTCTTCTGCTGTGGTCTTGTGTTGTGGTCTTCTGCTGTGGTCTTCTGCTGTGGTCTTCTGCTGTGGTCTTCTGCTGTGGTCTTCTGCTGTGGTCTTCTGCTGTGGTCTTCTGCTGTGGTCTTCTGCTGTGGCCTTCTGATGTGGTCTTCTGCTGTGGTCTTCTGCAGCTGTAGCCCAGCTGTTTTAAGCTTTGACGTGTCCCACCAGCCCATCTGGCACCAACAACTACGCCACTTTCAAACTCAAATCACCTTTCTTCCCCATTCTGATGTTCAGTTTGAGCTTCAGCAGGTCATCTTGGCCTTGATGAAATGCATAACTAACTTTGAGTTGCTGCCACGCGATTGGCTGTTAGGTATTTGTTTTAAAGAGCATTTGAACAGATGTGCCTAAGAAAGTGGCTGATGAGTGTATATGTGATATTATTAATAAATTAACCTGTTTCAGCATTTGTATAAATATAAACATTCACCTAAAGAGAAAGGATTTTTAATGCATTTTGTCTTTCTTTTAAATACATTCTTTTTTCTTTCTTTTTAAAAAAAATCAATGTCAGGAAAGCGTGCACTGGCACACCTGAATCTTTTACCTTTATTTTACCAGCACAGTTTAAAGGGCAGACTGCTATGATGGTATTGAAATGCTTTTAGATAATATCAAACTTGTAGCATTACAAAGAACAGCGGGATTTTATAAGTGAAGGAAAAAGCGTTACATGAAGACCACAAAAAGCCTACAGTATGGTCTTAGTTTAATATAGTGATCTAAATCTCCTGCATTGCCTTTAGCATTCTCCTACCTGCAAATATCACAGTATTACTTTTCAGCATCTTTGACAGAAGCTAATAGGGATCCAAATTAATAAACAAATAAGCCAAATTAGCCAGCCACCTTCACTTAGCTAGCTGAACCCAGTGTCGCTCATCCTGTGATTCCTGTGGATCAAACCTCCTGAACCAGTCGACTGCTTTGCCCTCAGCATGGATCTATTTCCTTGCTGAGGATCCATGCTGAGGATTCCAAGTGCTAGCTTGGAATCCTGTATTTACTGCCACCAATATTTCTGGCTGAGCAGCTGCATGAAGTAATCCTACCCGTGTTTTCAAAATTATTAGCCCGAACTCTCACAAACTCAGCTTAGATGCTTAACCCCAATCTTGCTGTGCCATTCCCGAGGAACTGATACCTCTCCTCATTTTTCCTCATTTAATTGCTTGTGCCATTTACGGTGATTCCTTATTTCAACTTGCCTAAAGGCCTTTTCCGAAATTCTTCCTCATTACCACTTCACCTGAATGATTCACCAGGTCTAATATAAAGATGTAACTTTTTCCAAAAGCAAACACTTGGTGGAAATGTTTGTAAATCAATATGAATTAACTATATTTTATCTTTCAAATGACAATCAAGTTTTTTTTAACCTTTACATGACCATATGGCTATTATGAGGGGTCTGCACGCAAACTTACCGTTCATGAAGATTTGTGAAATGTGTGTCTGCAATCTGCATGTTGCCACACCCTCATTTATTTAAATAAGGAAAGACTTCATATTTAAAACAAACATATTCTTCAGCAAGAACAGTGGGATACAGTGGACTGTAACTGATGACATCCAACAGCCAATGAAATCATTTTTAATGCATAAAAGTTCTTGATGGTTAATCTTTTGTTGTTGTGTTTTGGATTGTAATTCTAAGTATTTTGGGCATTTCTTTTGATTTGTTTCATGACTTTTTCCCTCTGAAGCAATCCTCCTCATTTACATATTAAGCACTGTGTTTTCCTCTCCTGCTTAACAAAACAAAGACTTGAGTAGGGGGCCTGCTGCTCTGTCTATCTCCAAGCAGAAAGAAAACTTGGGAGTATGTGGGGCAGTTGCAGAGGGGAACTTGAGGCAGACGTGCAGCAGCAGGCTGAGGTAAGGACTCGTTTTTATATTTGTGTGTGGTGAAGTGTAGTGTTAAATCTAAGTATCCAATTCTGATGAGGAAATTAGGTTATTGTTTGTTTGTTTGTTTTTGGAAGGGGGGGCACCATGAAAGAGAGAACTTCTACCTGTGGATAACTAAGTCGGGCAATAGAAGTGAATTTATTGCAGTTCTGAAACCAAAAACAGCTTGTCCCCATTACAAATGACAATCTATTAAAATCATAACTGAATATTGTCTTTTCTCTTTGTTTTGTGTAAGAGACAGCAGCTCCAAGTGTCGTTTCTGTGGTTGCATCTGACTTGCTTTCTAATTTCTAATGATTAGATTCTATTTTCCGTGTCTGATTACAGAGTCAAATGGGAATCAGGCAGAAGAACAGGTGTCTGAATCTAGAGTGTGACGAGCCAATTTTCAGACAGTTAAGCAGAGGGAGGGCCTTTTAGCTGCCTCATGTTCGGGGTCTTTTCAATTCGCTGTTTTCATTTTTTTGCTCTTGTCCATCAAGTCATTGTTACGCTTGGTCTTGAACTTGATGTCAGTCAGTTAATATGATTGCCGAATTCTGCTTTTGGAACCACGGTTCGCTCATTGCATTCATTAATTCTTTCCTGCCTGCTGTTTTCCTGTTGCTAACTCCACTTGTCATTTAAGACCACTCACAAATGAAGCAAATAATGTTGATTACCTCATTACAACAGCACATGTCAACTCTGGGATATATTGTACAGTGTGTGAACAGTCAGTTCTTCAAGTCAGAGTGTTTGATGTAGTCACTGAGCTGTGACAAGGCAGCAAATCATCATAGTAAGACAACTGGGGTGCTGCATTGTAGAAACAAGGCTTGTGCAGTGCTCCCAGTCTGAGGGCCTGCCGTGGTCCAAGGAATGTCCTGGAACAAGCGTCCTTCACAGCAGCTCTAAGGCCTCATTCACACAGGCCCAGGGACTGGAAGGCAACGCCTGGCCATGTCCAGATGTTAGGGAAAAATGTTTTCTCCTAGTAGTTGATTTCTAAATGTTGCTGTCACCAGGCAAAAATCGGTCACAAACGGGGCTGTACCAAACCCCTTGTAATTCCTTTGGTCACTAGCAGATTGCTATGGTCCTGAATGTCTGCAATCACATGCCACCTACCGGTCAAGTGGTAGAGAAAAATGAAAGTGTGCCACAAACCGGAAATGAAGAATGTCCACATTCAAAGTAAAATTTGGCCTTACTGCTGCAACCAACACTCTCAAAAAGGTGAAGCTGTTGCCTGCTAGCAATCACAGCAATTGCACCAAGGCTTTAGGTGAAGCACAATACACTTCTTTGCAGCCAGTTTCACCTGTTGACTGCCTGCAGTCGGGGGGGGGGGGGTGTTGAAGAAACAGTGGAGTATTTTAATGGAAACCATGACAATGAAAATTATTTAGCAATGACAGTGGAGAAAAAAATCATTCCAGCATGTGTAGCAAAGGATTTTAGCATGTGACTTAATCAGAATAAAAAGCATAATGCCAAATCAACAAGTAGATCAGGAAGTGAGACATTTATCAGCCATCAACTCTCCAGAGCAGTGTGCTATTTTAATTGTCTGCTGTTAAAGCACATAGGGTTTTAACAGTTTTTAATATACACATGTAATGTAATTTGAACGCCGTGGATAACTCCATTTATAATTCTCCAGCTTTGAAGTTCCATATTGTGTTCTCACAAAGCTGCCCAAATGATGTGCTGCAAAAATGAAAGCAGACAGTGTTTCTGTGCAGGCTTTGTTCAAATGTAACCATTAAAATTTCACAGACAGTAAAGTCACAATTATCTCAACACTGCTGCATGTGCTGTCTCGAAATCTTGTGGCCATTACTCTCCCTTTGTTTCATTTAGAGTGCCAGAATTGAGCCAGCAGCTGGTATTGCCGTCACTTTCTGTGGACGTCTGACACGCGTTCACTCGATCACGGTGATACTCTTCAGTCCAACCTTGTATCCAGTAAAGTGCAGCATAGCAACTACTTAGTGGTGGACTCATGATCATTCTTGCAGGTTGCAAAATCTTCCACAGAAAGAAAAAAATATTAAAAATGTGTATTTTATGGTATCACCTAGAGCAGGAAAATACAGCATTACCCTACATAACTAGGATCACAGGAGCATATGCATTCTAACATATTTACAGTTCTTTATACTAAATCAGAACATATGAATTAGCATCCCAGCGAAAGTTTATATTAGCAGAAAACACACACCTACACATATCTATGCACAAACATATACACTAGCCTGGCAGAAGCTGTTTTTAGCATATGCAAAAATGCAATGAATAATCAGTGTTCATCAAGCAATGATGAACATTCTTTACAAAGTGTCATTAACAAAATTCACCCCTGGTGAAAACAAGATAAATTAAGTAGAAGGAAGAAGCAAGCTGATTAAAACGGCTCACTAAAAACAGCAGATGCAAATTTGGTTCTAAAAGCACAAGGACAATCACAACTTAAAGTCATAATAACAGAGCCTCTGTTATGCAGTAGTAGACAACAGGAAATGGACACATTTTAGTATTAAATAATAATCATGACAGACAGTGAACAGCTGATTACATGACAGAAAGAAGGTTGTAAAGATGGCAGTATTATCAAAACCTTTGGTACACACCCACACCCACACACACACACCCACGCACACACACGAACATCCAGAAAACTACTGCATTCACCCCCAAATACGCACACATTTCCTGCTACATATCACACCACACTGACACTAGATAATAATAATTAACACACAATAATCAATTGTTTGAAAAGGCTAAAATAACTCGCGGAATTGACAAAACTGTGTAAATGCTGTGGGAAGGTGGTAGGGCTGCTTCACAGAGCATGTGGTGACTTAAATGTAGGATTATAAATAAAACAAATAAAATAAATAATTTCAACATTAATGAAATTGGAGAATAAATAAACAAGATCATCCTTACTTTAAACTAAATCTTTGTCGTTCCTTTCATTATTATTGTGTTTCCATCATCCTCAAGGATTCAAGGCTTCTTTATTGTCATTCACACTGCATTTGCATACAGTGGAACGAAATTCTTTTCTCCGGTCCCAGTGCTGCCTATGTACAGTTATGACGTTCTAGTGATTAAGAAAGATAATAAAATAAAATAATAATAAATAAAATATAATAAATAAATAATAAATAATATGAGTGTATATATATATGTATATATATATATATATATATATATGTATATATATGTATATATATGTATATATATATTTGCAAACTTCACAACATGACAGCCTGGGTGTTTTGCTGAGCATATGTGAGCAGGGTGAACAGCAGAGGGCTCAGCAAACAGCCCTGGGGGGAGCCAGTGCTGAGGATGATGGGGAGGAGGAGACATCGTTGATCCTCACCGATTGCGGTCTGTTCATCAGGAAGTCCAGGACCCAGTTTCAGAGGGAGGAGCTCAGTCCAGGTGTGGACAGTTTGTGTACCAGGTTCTGTGGAACGATGGTGTTGAAGGCCGATGTGAAGTCTACAAAGAGCATACGGACAAAGGAGTCCTTACACTCCAGGTGGGTGAGGGCGGTGTGAGCCACAGAGGATATGATGTAATCTGTGGACCGGTTTTTCCTCTATGCATACTGGTGTGGGTCCACAGTGACATCGATGGCATCCTTAATGCCATGCCATAACCAGTCTCTCAAAGCACTTCATGACTATCGGGCTGATCGTCATTCAGGCCTGTCACTGTGGAGCTCTTAGGGACCAGGATGATGGTGGCAGTCTTTAAGCAGGTGGGGACAGCTGCTTGTGCGAGGCAGGAGTTGAAAATGTCCGTCAACACCCCAGAGAGTTGGTCTGCACAGTCCCTTAGCGCCCGCCCAGGGATGTTATCTGGGCCAGCAGATTTGCGAGGATTGATCCTCCGTAGAATCCTCTTCACCTCTGCAGGGGTCACCCTGAGGGGCTCTTCTCCAGGTGGTGGGGTGAGTCTAGTGGTGGAGGAGGAGGTGGGGTGGGGGGTTCCCTAGGGCATTGTGCATCTCTGAAGTTATAGTCTGTGATGCACTTGATGCCATTCCACATGCTACGTAGATCCTGTGGCTTTGGCCCTCTTTGTGCCAACAGTCAGCTGTCCTCTGGCCCTCCTGAGTGACTGTGAGTCCCCAGACCTGAAGGCAGCATCCCTCTGCATCCAGCCAGGGTTTCTGGTTAGGGTGGCACGTCACAGTCCTGGTGGTGGTAACATCCTTAAAACACTTGTTTATGTATCCGAGAGCAGCAGATGTGTAGTCCTCTAGATCCAGCTTTCCCTCACAGACAGCAGCCTCCCTGAAGACCTGCCAGTCTGTGCATTGAAAACATCTTCAAGTTATATAAATCTAATCTAAAAGACCAAGAGTCGCAGAATATCCATGTGCCTGAAATCTGAGCCACATTTCACTGCTTGTTTGTGGATGTAACTTCAGAAGTCAGAGCAGCAGCATCGCGCCCATGTTGACCTTATTCCAGTTCAATAATCAGAAAACAAAGATGGATCGGAGGGGTTTGCTCACGAGCCAGGAGACCAACTTGATAACAATAATGCCATATTTTGCACAAACACTGTCTCAACATAGCAGCAAACTGAAGTTGGACAGTACTTTAGATAGGACTAATTTAAGGAAACACCAACAGACAAGAGCATTAATAACCTGACGGCCGCTTTCCCTGCTGATGCACCACACAGCCACTTTCACTCATCAATGTGTGGGCGGATTTATTTTTTGAGCTGTGACAACAAAAAATAGCACATAAATTAATCTTCTTCTTTCAGCTGCTCCCTTTACCGCTCTCCTCTCACCCTATCCCCCATCGCCCTCCTCTGTCACACTGACCCTCTGCACGTCTTCTTTCACGACATCCACAAACATCCTCTGAGGTCTTCCTTTTCTCCTGCTGCATGGCAGCTCCATATTCATCATCCTTTGTCCAATATAGCCAATATCCCTCCTCTGCACATGGTCCAGACCATCTCAGCCTTGCCTCTCTGATTTCCCCTCTAAAGCATTTAACCTGAGCTGTCCCACTGATATACTCATTTCTAATCCTGCCCATTCTGCTCACTCCCAATGAAACTGGTAGCATCTTCAGCTCTGCCCTCTTCACCTCTGCCCTCTCCAGCTCGGCCTCCAGGCTTTTTGTTAATGCCACCATCTCCAAACCATACACCATAGCAGGTCTCACTAGCAGCTCTTTCACTCTTGCTGCTATGTTGATGACTACTAAGGGTAGTCATCTGTCTCCCCCCTGCCTGCACTCCCTTCTTCGCCTCTCTTGTATTGTATTTACGTATTTAGGCTTTTACCTTTCCACCTGTCTCCCTCTCATTCACACACATGTATTCTGTTTTGCTTCTAATGACTTTCATTCCTCCTCTCTCCAGTGCATCCCTCCAGCTCTCCAGGTTTTCCTCCAGGATTAATTTTTTGTTCTGGATAAATTAGAACCGTTTAGAATCACAAACCTTGAAGGGGGCATTTTGTTTCAGCAATAGCTGAATAATAACAGGTTTGGTAAGAATTCCAGAACAGTGTATATCAGATCACACCCTTCCCCTTTGGTTCAAAACCATCCTTTCCCCTGATGACTTTCTAGTAAAAGTGCCAGAATATTGTAGTAACTGGGAACGCCGACCAGGAAGAAGGAGAAAAAGACAGAAATGGACTTCCTGTAAGGTTTTAACAAATGTTTAAAGCTTGAAAACTCCTATTGGTGTGCTGACAGCCAAGTGCCTGAGTTCATGTTCACATGTTTACTGGTGCTGGAGGTAACTTTGAGTACCACACATAGGTGGCACAGGTAGCTTTTGATTACCAATCTATCTACATTTGCACCATCATGTATGGTCACAAGCTTTTTTTTCATGGAAACAAGTAGCAGAAATTCCTTTCACACCAATTTTGCTCTGTAAATCACAACAATAACCCGGAAGTGTACGATAAAAACAGCAATATGTGATTGTGCTTAATGCACCCAGCAAAGGTACACACACACACACACACACACACACACACACACACACACACACACACTCACGCACACAACCCCACACACACACTCACACACACACACACGCATACGCACCTCCCCACACACACACTCACGCACACACACTCGCAGACACATTAGGATCTGTTCCAAATATAGCTCTGAGCTACCTTC
>VUQK01044207.1:0-14498 GCA_015106715.1 Bujurquina vittata
GCCCTGACACCAAAGCAACAGCTGCAGCGCTTTTAAGATCAAGCAGGTTTTCATATTAAACCAAGATATTTCAAATAAATACAAAATGCATTTTTTAAATGATGATTTTATTTATTAAAGTGGAAAAAACTACCCAAACTTGCCTGGGTGTGGCTAGGGAAATTGAACTCAGGTGTGACAAACCACAGTTATAGTATGTTTTAACAAGGGGGGCAATCACTTTTTCACACAGCGCCATGGTGGTTTGGATTTTTTTCACCTTTACTAATAAACACCTTCATTTACAACTTGCATTTTGTGTTTACTTGTGTTGTCCTTGACTATTGTTTAAATTGGTTTGATGTTCCGAAACACTTAAGTGTGACAAACATGCAATAAAACAGGAAATGAGGAAGGGGGCAAACACTTTTTCACACCACTGTAAATGTGACATCAGTCAATCAATCAATCAGTCAGGGGACAGGTACTTTTTGACTACACTGTATGTAGCACTGGTGTTGTTGCAGTGCTGCATGCCCCAGTCTATTGTTACCACGGTATGGTTATGCAGCAGTGTTTTTACTGGACTGCAGCAGTCACAGATAAGCATGGTATTAGTTCAGTGCTCTGAAGGTTAACAGACACTCTGGATTGAGCTGGTGATGAAGCTGTGCTGATGTGAAACTTTGCACATGACTTGAGGACAACTTGCAAAGTCAGGGAAAAGCCACCAAGCTTTCTGAATATTTGGTGACTTTTGGTGATTCTGTACTTGCAGTAAGTTAAAGTTTTGGCTCTCTCCCTGCTTATTTAGAAAAGGATTGACTACCTGCCCACTGCCCAGTTACCTATATTGCTGCTAAATGCTTACACAAAGGTTGCGCTTTTGTTGAGTACAAAAGAAAATGACCATCTCACCACTGTTAGAATGTATTTAACTCTACTTGTGACTCAGATAAAGAAAAGACCACATTTTATATGGAACCAATCATGGCAATTCCAAAAGCTTCTCTAAGCTTTTTACAGATGTATACATAAGCACATGTTTACACAGCAAAGATTTCAAGCACTTCTTTGACCAGAAAGAGAAAACATCTACTGCACTATAGCACAAAACTAAACACACCATCAATAACAAATACTACCAAATACTTATCATTTACAGTATCATTTGAACAAAATATCAATAAGAAGCATCACAATCTGCACTCCTTGCAGATTCGTTGTTCCATTTCAGTTGGCAGTGACTCTCAGAGTCAGGCCTAACAGGCCTTTGCAGCTCCTCTCTGAGGAGCTGCAAAGGCCTGCGAGCAGGCTTTATGTAGTGGAACTCCAGAGGCATCACTTCACTTCATCTTAGCACACAGACACTTGCTGCGTTATTGCCAGGTAGTGATCTGTGAGCAATCAGGCTGGCTGAGCGCTGCCTGCCAGCTGTCCCCCTAAGCCCTGCCAATGGCTTGTGTGCTCTCACTGACTGACATATTCACATTCCCTCCACATGAGCATGGCTGTATTCAACAAGTTGGGAGGCAAGACAGAGGGGAAAACGGGAAAGCTGAAAGAACACGAGCAAAGGATGGAGTCTTGAGCTTGGCTCACTTCACAGGCTGAAGGTTCAGCTTCCTGGTGCCGAAGAACACCGATGGTTTATTAAATGGATATTAATCGTCGCGTTCTGTAACTTAGCTGCTACTTGTGTTGCCTTTATTGCCATTAAACATGCATGGGTATTAGCGAAGAGACCGCAATATGGTTAAAAAAGTAAGGTAGAACCAAAGAAAGAATAAATAAGAACTACAATGGTGATACTCCGCTCAGATTTATTCGGACAGCAGACTGACAGCAAGGCAAAGATGGGCTGATTGATGTCAGTGATTGAAAGAAAAACAGGGAATGCTCATCGAGACATATTCAATCACGCGAGCTCAGTTTAAATGGTATTTTAACTTGCAGATATTATTGGCAGGGCACAAGCTAAGAACACACACCCAGACACACCTACATTTGACAGCTCCCTGACTCACAAAGGCGCTCTACTAGGGCTCTAACTAACAATTATTTTAGTAACCGATTAATCCATCAATTATTCTGGCAATTAATTGGATAAAAAACTGGCACATACTGGAGATTTTTTCCATTGGACCACTTAAGCCTTTTTTTATACAATATTAAAAATACATTAAAAGATGCAAATAATCAAAGAACTAAATAAATTTTTTCAAGCAAGAAAATAAACATTGCCTAAAATGCAATAAGAGCATTCCCACAGTGAATCTGAATCAGGTAAAGCTGAAACTATACCAGTTTTTGGGTAAAACATAATTACAGACAAAGGTAATTTTATCTTAAATGCAAAATTTTTACATATTTTGCACAGATTTGGCTTAATTACTAATCTGAATGTTGTTTTTTCAGCAAATGGCCTTTTTATGAGTCGGTATACTCAAGTTAATGATTAATCAATTACTAAATTAGTTGATGATTATTTCAATAATCAATTAACCATGATTAATCGTTTCAGCCCTAGTCTCTACAGCAGGCAGATCTGCACATTTGATTTGGCAGATTTTTATTCCTGACGCAACCCCAATGGGATCTGTGTCTCCTCCCGGAATCAAACCAGGGATCTTTGGCTTGTTAAGTGAATGTCTAAACCAGTATGGAGCCATGTATCTCAGAGAAGTTGTCGCCTTATTCATTTTTTTTCTTGTCAAACATTTTGATGTCTGACAACGTCATAAATACAAGAGATAACCACAAAGGACATTTCAGGGCTGAAAACACATTCAAGATGTGCTCAAACTTTCAAAGGATTCAAAAAGCTTAATTGTCATTCATGAAAAACATGACAGGAACTAAACCCAGTTTGGAGGTACAGCCGGTGCAAGTGAAAAAAAACAAAACAGCAAAGCTGTGCACAGCTGTGCATTTACAAAATAAATAAAATCATTTCAGAATAGAATAGCTATTAAAAAAAAAGGAAATACTAATCTGGTACCCGAGCAGTTCACGTTGTTGTTGCACATCATATTGTTATATGGTATAGCTGCACGAAATTATTTTTTTCACACCCACTTCAAGTGTCACAATTTAAAGCTAAATTATTGTCGTCAGGTTTTCTAAAACAATCTGTGAACGTTAGTATCAGTTTGATCAAACAAAGGGTCAGATCAACATGACATTACACACAAAAACAAACTAAACAAAAGTAAAACATGCAAATCAAGACGACCACCAAACAAAAAAATCTAGTCGTGTTGTGGCAGCAGAAGCTTGTTTGAATGATGCTTCTTCCAGCTGTTCTCATGGCTGAGCCAAGAAGCATGGAGACGATAACGGAGGAGCTGTAAACAGCTGTGAATTTCGGCCCTGATTCAGTCTTTATTATTGTCATACATGCATCAAACCTGATGTCCTACCCAAGTCATACCCAGGTATCTTTTCTGTGGATTACAATGAACTTCTAAAAATGTTCAAATCACAAAGAACGTTTGTGCATTAAGTCGATTTTTGTGGCTTTTTGACACCTAAACCAGATTCCACCCAACAGGAACAGATTTGAGCTCTTACACTTTCTTAGACATACGAGTAAACAAGTGAAACATTTTAGGGCCTCAACATAAGCAATATGAGCGGTCACTCAGATGTTTCAAAGGTCTCTGTTACATGGAGATGCAAACTGCTTAAACAGGCTGATGCCAACAGGTACTCGTTAAAATAATCTCATTAACTAGGTTGTCACAAAGAGTTCGTAAATTTAGTTTTCTCTATTATTTTAGCACTAAATCCAATATAAAATTCTCAGGTTCTTCTTCTGTTAAAGCAGCATGTGCATCGTTAAATGTAAAATTTATATCCTGCCCTGTCATTAAGAAAATTTTTTTGTTTGGGGTATTTCTGCTATAAAAGCAGCAATATCATTGAGCACTGAAAAAGCTGAGTGGGTCAAATCCCTGTAGAAAGAGCTGATGATTCCCCACCCTGCCTGGGCTCGCATGATGATGGCTCTGTGCTTCGAGCTGGCTCTCAGGGGGCCGGTCACCACTGTCCAAAGGCACTAGACTCTCTCAGGATGGGTCCAATCTATTCTGAATTTCCTGTTGACAACATGAACTGCATCTATGTAGGTCACTGCACTCCAACTTCAGAGATCTGATCATGCTCACTGCAAGAAACCCTGACTCAATTCTGTGGCACAAGACCAAAGCTCAGGGAGGTTGGATAATTCATTCTTTCTCAAACACACGGAGCGCTACTGACTATCTTTCTGCATGACTGCCCTGCTCGCAAACATATCAGCCAGCTATCCTGATAGGAAGAACACAGTAGAAGTAAAGGAACTAAACAGAAAGAGGAGCTGAAACATTTATGAGGTGCAGGAAAAGGGAAGCCTTCGGGTCTGCTGACTGCTGGATGATTGCGTTTCTTTGACAGTCCACAGGATGTAAACCAATCTATTTATGACCACATTACCAAGAAGCAGCTGCCCAGCCTCGACAATCCAACTGGTGTTCTGGGATGAGAGCAGAGGAACACTGAGCTCCTCCTTTGGGACATGGACTTAATGAGGCTGGATGGACAACAGTTGCTTGATTCCCAAACACACAATGGGCCCCTTTGTTGGGGGCGACGAACTTTTCTGTGTTAGGATAATTATATGCAAGTCCTACTGGGATATGCTGAAAGCCAATGCCACCCACCTCACTGACAGGAGAGCATTAGATGCTTAGGTTTTTGTTCAGTTAGCAGAATCTATGAAAATGAAACATTTTTAAAATTAAATGAGTCAAATTTCACAAATAAGAGCTTTAAGGGGAGAATTTAGCAAATAAAAAAATTTATTAAACAGCCCAAATCTTGGTCACAACACACCCATAAATGGCTGACAACCACATTCATCAGTGCAGCTTATTCTCTCCATTTCAGCCTTTCACACTGACACTTGAATATATTTTTAATGCATCTCCTGAATATATTTTCTCTGCCAAGTGAAAATGACAAATAGCTCAACGAAATATTAAACTTATGCTTCTCCGGTAGATCTGTGTTCCCAATTAAGAGCAACCAATATCAGTCATTGATCACCTTTTGACTGGGTGTCATCTTCATTCTGCTATGCAACTTTGACAAGCTCAGCGAGAGGCACATGAGCACACTTTGGTTTGAAGGGCAGCTCCCATAGAGCAGAACTAAGACTCTACTCATTAAAGCAGAACAAACAGGTAAGGGCGGGGCTCAGTTACTGAATCATGGGTGCACTTGCTCTTTGATAAATCTAGATATTTACGTACAGGTGAAGGAAAACACAACAAAGTAACTTCTAAACATGTACAGAGAACTTTATGAATATCCATTCATCCATCCATCCATCTCCACTTATCCTTTTCAGGGTCGCGGGGGGGGGCTGGAGCCTATCCCAGCTCACATAGGGAAAGAGGCAGGGTTCACCCTGGACAGGTCACCAGCCTGACGCAGGACTAACACGGAGAGACACACAACCATTCACACTCAAACCTATGGGCAATTTAGCGTAGCCAATTAACCTAACCCCAGTAAGTGCAGTTAGAATACCATCTGAATGGCCTGGGTTCGATTTCACCTTGGCCCGGGCCTTTCTCTCTCTCTCTCACTCTGTGGAGTTTGCATGTTCTCCCCATGTCTGCGTGGGTTTTCCCCGGCTACTCCGGTTTCCTCCCACAGTCCAAAGACATGCACTTACTGGGGTTAGGTTAATTGGCTTACTTACTTTATGAATATATGTGTAAATATTCTGCTCATATGGAGTTAATTTTAAAATCAATTCAGTCACATCACGAGTAGTGTTCCTTTGACACAGAGATGAGTGACAGCATTGAATGACCATAGATCAGTTTCAAGTTAAAAGCAGAGAAACCAGCTGCTGTGTGAAGCCGTTATTGAAGCAAAGAGTGTTCTGATCTGCTGCTGACATTTCCAACCTGCGCTGACCTGGAGTCAGGTTCTTACCGTTCTTCAGCACGCTGTTTGATCTCCTCTCTCCTTTTGGCAGATCTCTCCTCTTCTCTGTCAAGCCTGAAGATGGAAGGAGACATGAAGGTAGTATCAGAATCACATGAACCAGAAAACAACAAAAACGCACCGCAGATGCGACAAAAGGCATGCAGCGACAAACCTTTTGATGTAGGGTTACTCTGATTCAAATTCCATGTATGATTTATACCTGACTCATGATCTGAATGCAGCAAGTGTTTCGGTTCATGTTCCATAATAAAACTGCTTAATACAAAGAAAGACAAACAAACAGAAAGTGGAAAATAAAACTGCCTGCAGTCAAGCCAAGAAATAAGAAAACGTAACTATAGTCACATTAAACAAATACCTGTGTGCATAATAGTATTAGATGTGAGCTTTGCCCCCATTTTTGACAGGGCAGCCTGCAGCTGATTGACTGACATGACATTTTCATTCAATTCCGAAACACACACACACACTACAGTAAGAGAATTCATGTAGCCTGGATTCAAGGGAGCTGCAGAGATTCAGTGCACAGCACAGTCCTGCACAAATGGGTCATTGGGTCCAAGTCCTAAAGACTCAACATTTGTGTGTGTTTAAATAAATAAATATTTATCTTCAATAAAAACTATCATTCATTGCACGCTTGCAACGATTAGAGATACTACATGAGTAATCTGGTTTGTTTACAAGCTACATCTGCTAACATGCTATTGTTGTTAACGTGGTGTCCACAGACACGAGATTATGGGAGGCTGGGCAACTCGCACTTCGGCATTAGGCTCAGTGTATTTTGTATCGAGTGTCCAAAAGTTCCCTGAATCTTCCATACCGCACCATCTTTATTTATACAAGCACTTTATCACAACCACAGGGGTTGGAAAATAAAATTGCCTGGGGTTCCGGGGTTCAAAGATAAAGGAAAAAAGTCAGGTTTTAAGACAAACTTTAAAATCTCTGCAAGAATGACCACCAAATGTGCTCGATTTCGCTGCGCCTCCAACGGCAGCAATAACAGCAAGACTTCCACTGACCCCGGATGGGTCAGTAGTACAATTTCCTACAAACAGAGAGGTCAAAGATCAGTGCTGTGAGCTGGTAATGAATGTAGGAAGGGTCAGTGAAACAGACAGTTTGCCGATTTCAGAAATGTTTGTGAAACATGATTAAAATCCTGTTGCTAGCCATGCCCCTGCAGTCTATGGGACCAAGGGTAGCTTAGGCACCGTTAGCTCTCTCCCAGCACATTGTCCTGAACAGCTGGGAAATCAGGCCAACTCAGAGAGATGACTGACTGACAGACACTTTATTAGTCCTGTAATGGGGAAATAACAGTTTACAGACCACTCATCGAAGAAAAACAAACATAAACAAAACATGGGGCGGTAAGTGACTGCAGGCCATGCTGCCCTCTGGAGGTGCTGTCGTTTAAGATGGAAACAATAGCGAAAACATAAGGGTAGATGAGTAAAAAAAATCATCATACTTTGTTTACATACACATTGTATACATACACATACACAGTATAAGGTTTCAAAAAAACCTCTGCAAATAGCATGTTGGGGGGGGGGGTGAGAAAGTGAAGACCTAATAGGAAGCCCCCACCAGCAACACACGCTGAGCAACAAACTCTGGTTATTAGCGACACTGTATTGAGAAACGTGAAGCTATCGACACCAGCAAACACAGCTGATTGTATTCCAGGGGCCAGAGCAGGCGTCCTCTGGTTACACCAATCAGTTAATAATGAATTAGTGTCTAAATGTGTCGAATCCATTGACTGTTTTTTATCTTTGTTGTCTAATTGATTTATTTGGAGCACATGTATTACGTGTTATGGGAATTGTAACTGACGTTGCTTTCTACAAGCGTAGTGCCACTTAAGTAGTGTCACCTCAAAACATTGCCACACACACACACACTTCATCAGTTGTCGAGTTCAGATCATTAACACTTTTCCCTTTATTTTTATATTCTCCTAGGCATCTAGATTATATTGATTCCTTCTGACAGAGAAAAGGAAAAAAATATGGCCCGAATGAATTGTTTATCTTGTTGAGAGTGGGAGCGCTCGTGTGTGCAGGCTTGTGCTAATTCTAAACACTGGCGTTTGACAGCTCTAAGTAGTCAAATAAATATGGTGAATGCTAGTTTTGGTCCAATATGCTTTTGATGACATCACAGGCCTAGCTGCTCAGCCTACTGAAAAGCCTCCTGAAACTCTAGCTGCGCAGTTACAGCTGTCATTTATTTTGTTAACTTAATTTTGTCTTTTTCATGTGTTAAACATTTCATATCAGCGAAAGCCAGACATGGAACGCTCTTAATTTCCCAAAGAATTTATTCTATTCTGATGAGTACTTGTTGCTGGTTTTCCTTCCCTTGTTTGCAGTTTTGCTACCATAAGAATGTGCCCACAACTGAAGGGATGCAACTGTGACATCTGATTAAACTTGTTCAGCCTATGTGAGGCTTTGATAAAAAGTGCTACCCTGAACCTTTTGTAATATTAGGGCTGAGTCCTGAGGCACTCCAAGTGCTTTCATGTATCTCAAACACTTTTCTAAAACTCATGTTACTCAGTCTAATATATCTGTGAAATGTTACCTTGATGGGCGACTTTTGCGGCAGCAGCAGCAACAGCAGCAGACGGCAATGCCGATGAGAATGGCTCCACCCACCACAGCCATGGCAATGATCAGGGCTTCAAAGTTCACTGAAAAAAGAGAAATTATTAATTTTTAACAAAAGGATATTTTCACAAAATCATACCGTACAATAACAGTAACCAGAAACCTTTGTGTCTCATTCTCTTCCTTCACTCCACTCCACACGTTTGTCAATGATGCCACCTGCTGTCTTCAGCAAGCTATTACACTGCAAGATGAACCCACGCTTCCTTTCCCAGCGAAAACACAACTACGGCACCACACAGGACTTAACCACGTGAAACCTGACTTTCTACTGCAGAGCCTGAAACCGCGGCCAGTTTATCAGCTAGTAACACATTCATACACTACACATGTGGGACAAAGGTGTATTGAACTCAGACTTAAAACTTTCCTTTTCGATAAAGCTTAGTTACTGCTGGATCAGGAGACCCTGAACTTTCACTTACAATAATTTTTCCAAATCTAGACATCCAGACAGTCTTGCTGCAAGATCCTCCATCTGTGACTGCAAAACTTTGAAAAGATTCTGAAAGGATCACTATCACCACAATTACTATTAGCACTAGCAGACAACTTTGGCTTTGGTAAGTTTGTCTTTCAGTAAGTTTGTCAGTGTGCACTGCCAGCCTGCTTCCACTGTCAGGAACTTCACCAGCTACATCCATGATGGCCAGCTGGGAAAAAACTTTTTTATTACATCACAATTAGCAAGACCTGGCATTGGCTTTTTGACATCAGCAGGTGAAGGTCAAAGTTAAACTTGCAAAGGCACACCTTTGTACATGTGCTCACTCACCCACATTATTGTGGTTTTACATTCGTTGGTCCTGTTGTGACTTTTAGAAAATAGTTTTGAGCCTGAGAGAGTCACAGGTGTGGGATGAGCCTGGTATCAAATCATAGATATAAAGGACTGTTCTGACAAACCACCTACACATCATATGACCTCAGGTGTGCCCAAAATGCAGTTTTTTAAGATTTCTCCAGCAAATGATCAAACACTGTGGATACCCAAACTTTTTCAGTCACCCTGTCTTAGACATTGAATTTAAGCAGTTTTGCTAATTACACTATGACACTGATTGGTTAGAAAAACTCTGCTGAACAAAAACAAAATTTTGGGCTTTAGATTGTGATCTTGGAGTGAGTGTAAAATTGATCGGGCTGCAGTCTTTAAAAGAACTTCAGTGTTTGTGGATATCTCCTCCAAAATAGTAGAGAATAAATAAAAATGCTCCGTATTTTGACTGCCTTATATACTTTGAGAACCTGTAACTCAGAAAATGTTCATAGTATCAACATAAGACACAATTTTGCATGGCTTTGTGTGCCATGTAGATTTCTGCGACTGAAGCATTAACTGAAGTCTAGTACACACTGTATGTCTGAGTTGTGACATCTTTAGATATGTTTCACAATTTATTCTTTTTTCCCCTTAAAACTATATTTTTGGGCCTCTTTCCTTGATAACATATTAGTAATGGCGAGTGGACAGAAAAGCAGGGAGAGAGGGGAAAGACAGGCAGCTCACCCCGTGAACTAATTCTGTACAAATAAAGTCACACTTTGGCCTTCAGTACACTTAATAACCAACACTGATTTGGTTCAGGATGACCTCACCTACACCTGGGTGGGATCCAAAACTCACATCTCTGTACTTTTGTTGCCAATTGGCCGTACATGCTCATATCTCAGTATTTTCTATGGGCAAAATGTTTAATTGTAAGTAAAAGCCAGATGTGACATATTGCATGTACTTTATTTAAGGTAAATGTATTAAGACATGACAGGCGTCAAACAGGGGAGGTTATACTTCAGCATCACCTTCAGTCAAGTGGAACATGCTCCTGAACTTTGTCTGCACCACTGGGACTGAGAGCGGGGTCTCCGTTTGTGTAATTTTCTGGACTGCGCTGCAGTTGACTTTAATCTTACAGTGATTGTGGCAGTTTTATGGGTAATTCGAACCAATATATTCCTGGTATTCACTCACGCATGGCACTGAACAGGAGTGGCCCTCCAATCTCATTGTACATCCTGTATAATGACAATAAAGGCATTCTATTCTATTCTATTCTATTCTTTTCGAATATCACTTTTGAAGTCCCATCCAATATTGGGATTCATTATACAGGTAATGTTAGTTAGATTATTTTGCTAGTGAAGATGGGTCAGTTTGGCAGTGTCAGGAGGAATGAGCAGATAATTCATTGTCACGCTAAAAGAAAGATGGTTTATTCACAGGGGCCAAACCATTTGGCCAGTATACTATGGTATGTTAACAACAGTCAAATTATAATATTCCAATTCAACCACATTGTGCTGAAGTTTATAGTTAATTTAAGACATAAATAACAGAAATAACAGGCAGACGGGCAGTAAATACTCCTCTTTCTGTTTTACAGCCTAACATTTCTGCTGGATTTTATGTCTGTCCTGCCCTCGTATCCCTTCCTCTCCAATCAAAATATACAAAGTGACTATAATGTGCCTGTAAGTTAAAAGGTTTTCATACAGCTAGTTGTTTAATAACAAAGGTTTTGAGAACATTTGCTGCAGTGGCTGAACTTTGTCTTAGTGTGCAGAGTCTTTGAGTGACAGCTGATTGGACAGAGGCTCTCCACCCATGATGACACATTAGGACAAATTCAGCCATGTGTGAGGAAGAGGAGGGAACAGCCGAGAGATGGATAGCTGTTCGCTGTAGTTTAGGAGCTACTTGACATGTTTTAAACAAATGCAAAATATTTGCCTTCTGTATTTATAGTAGGGCTGCAACGATTATTCGACATTGTCCACAATAATTGACAATAAAAAAAGTTGACGACGTTGTTTTTTATTATTGGTGATTTATTTTTTAAATGGAGTGCGACGTCTTCCTGTCCGCCTATCTTTGGCAAGCGCAATAGCGTTCAGCGGCTAATTGAAAAAGAACACATCATGGTAGACGATCCCAGGTTTGGGACAGTTTCACACTCACTATGTTTTTAAACGGAGTGAGTAACCGTAATTTATAGAGGTGAAAAAAGAATACAGATGACCTGAAAAAGAAAGCATTTCTTTATTTTATAAAATAAAAAGTTTTAATAAAAAGTCTGACTGAGCAATGAGCTGGTGTTGCTGGACATGGATGGACGAAGCCCCCGTGTCGCTGTGCCTGCTGGGAAGCTCCAGCAGACTGCCTACCAGGGACTCCCTGCTCAGCCAGAACCACCGAGCTCCATCGCGCAGGGATGGGATGTTTTTAGGGAAAGAAGGAAAACAAAATGCAGAAAGCTTTGACTGATAAAGCTTAAAGCTAATCTCTTTATCCATAAGCTTTTCAGTTAATGTTAAAATATTTTGTCATCAAAATGGGATTGTGGCTTAAGGCGTGCTCAGACCCCTTAAGTATAAAAGCTGGCGAAAAGTTGTACATTTAGAAACTTAAAGCATTAGAGAATAAATGTCAAGCAAAAAATAACAGTCAGTGTGTCTGTTTTCTCCTCAGTTGTGTGTTGCTTCTTGGATGACTATTACTGTGACATTTTTGTCTCTGTTTCAGATGTTTATATAGTTTATTTATTTGGAGGACTGTTAATCCACAGCATTACATCCTATTTTATAAGGACGTCGGGTTTGTAGAATCTCTGTTCTCATTTATCAAAAACAAACAAAACAAACAACAAAAACAGCCCCTTTACAGCTCGAACATTATGGGATATTTTCCTTAAAGATAAGTAACTAAAGCTTTGAGAAAAATATAGTGGTTGGAATATATTAATATCTGTCTCTGAGAGAATAGTGGTGGTACAAAGAGATGTCAAATGGAAATAAATGCACCTTAAATTTTTACTGAAGCACAGTAATAGAGTCAGCTGAGTTAAATTCCACCACTGGTCATTTTTTTTTAAAATATAAAACACTATAATAAAAAATATTTAATGTAGCCCCCATTATTTTACATTATACTGCCAAAGGGAAAATTAGGTTTGCAGCGGTAAGCGGTTTCACGGTATACCATGGTGTTAAAATGCACAGTTATCAAACCATGGATGTTTGCTTATTATAATAAGGTAAAAGGCAAGCCAGCTGAGAATCTCGCACACGGATAATCCACTCTATCTCGGCTGCGCATTGGTCAGTGGCGCCCCTCTCAGGCACACAGCGGTGAAAATGGCGACAGATTTAACCTCGCTCTCCACCCTTCTAAATAAAAGCTAAATTAAAATCAGCAGTGTGGGACTACTTCGGATACCCACCAAACGTGCGTGAGGATGGTATCCCGTTTGCAAACAGTGTGGAAGAAAAGTGACCTCTAAAAGAGGGAAATACTTCAAACTTGTCACATCTACGACACCATCCCTCCGTGCACATTAAAGTATCTTGTTAATAGCTGTCTCTCTAACAAATGCTCAGTCCACACGCTAACCACCAGCAAAAGTGCTGAGTCATCCGAACTGCAGACACGCCGGTGCCCGTGAAGCGCGTCCTGTGCTGGATGCGCATGTCCGTGTTAAGTTCATGTTAAAACTTTGACGTGTGTATTTTTCATCCCTTAAAATCAGGCTCGGCATGAAAGCCTTAAGAGTGAAATCTGTATTTTGAGGATGATGTCAGCAATAATCCCCTGTGTCTGCTTATTTCCCACTAACTTAGCAGCACAGTGTGTTATAACGCAGTCAGCAGTAGCTGATCAGACACTGACCCAGGATCTGTTTCTCAGATATTAAATGTGTTTGTATGGTGATTCATAATATTACTGAACATTTTAAATGCAGGATGTTTAATTCTAAGAATACACATAAGTGTACACACACACACACACACACATTTTCTCACATTTGTTTACAAAGACTTTGTAAAGATTCATTTTGATTTAAAGATTTGGCTTTTTCCTCATTCTAATATTGCAAATAAAAACAGGAAGTGTATAGGAGACATTTTAAACAAAACTGTCATTAAGGTGGTTCCAAGTACAATAAAATAATTTGTTAAACAAAAAACATTTGTTGTCATTTCTTTAAGGGTCAGTGTAACTTATAATATATGTGAAATACAGTGATACCGCGGTATATTCTGAGACGATTATCATACCGTGAAAATCTCACACCATTGCAACCCTAGTGAAAATTTACCATGAGCTAACTGTTGTTTTGCAGCTAATGTTACTGCTGGCTAAAAGGACACAGCACAGCAAGCTTGTCACTCCCTTGGCAACACTTTGGAAAGCCACCCGTTTTCTGGCTTCCCCCTTGAAGACTATTAAGTTTCTCCAGTCAGACCTTCTCCTCTTAGCTGTGCAGGTTTCTCTCTTAAACCATCGTCACTGCTCTCTCCACTTCACCTCCAGGTAAACATGTTTCCTTATATAGAGAAAAGGGGGTGTGGCTGTATGCAGATTGTAAACAGGCAGCAAACATAAATCTAATGATTTAGAATACGTCTTATTTACTGACATATGTACAGCACTAAAATCAAAATTGACTGGTACGAATATGTCTATCTGATGGTGAGTTTGGATGTGAACTTATTTTTTTTATACAGGGCAAATATTAGTAAATGAAGCCCGATGGATTCAGGCACAAAGACATGATTAACACGGCCTGCTGAAGTTGAGAAAGGTGATTTAAGAGATTGAACATTTAAATTAAGTAGGTGCATCCACATCCTGAACATCCTGCCACCACACGTACCACTTAGGTGTGGCTGCTTGCCCTTTCTGATTGTGAAATTTGGGGGAAGTCCCTGTCCACCACTGATTTTGATGTCGGTACCTAATGAAAATTTTTGGTATTCGCAGAGACATTGATTAACGTCTCGTCAGCTAAAGCTTGTTTTCTAAAGAAACGAGAGGAAGCAGGTTGTTAA
>VUQK01044207.1:25542-45390 GCA_015106715.1 Bujurquina vittata
CTAAAAAAAAAAAACCCCAAATTTTTATTTTTTTTTTTTTTTTTAATATATATTGAGTCAAGTGTAGTGATATTTGTATTGTGGCCCATCATTTCAGAAAGCACCAAATCTCAGGAAAAAAGGAACAAAATTAGAATTCATCATCTGGAGACGATCTGGAGTCGATAACTGTACAAGAAATTCACGAGAACTGACCGACGTGACGAAGCTGACAACAAAAGACAATGCACAACATTTATTTACTGAGACGTGAGACACGTACTGACGTGGTGCTGATCGTGCTCTGTGAAGCCAGAAGTTAGGATTCAGGAAACAGATATTTACAAAGTGGCATCTTTAAAATGAACACACAAGCACGCACGCATGTACACACACACACACACACACACACAGTACAGTCACAGGTAGAGAAGCTCTTTGGTTTCCACAGCCATCTGTGATGCTGGTATGCATACATACTAATAAGTTGCTATAGGAACCAAAGCTGAAATAACTACTCCTACAGAAATAACCAGAGTCCAGGGCGGCCGTCTTTGACATTTCTTTGTTTAAGCTGGAGTGAAAACACAGAGCAGGAGGCTGCACTGAAGTGAAAGTTGTGTTTGAAGCTAGGAAGCACTTACCAAGAATACATTTTCTGCACTTTGTTTCACCCAAAGGCCAAAGGTTTCAGGAATGAAAAACAGCTTTTGAACAATGCAAGAGTGGAAGCAATTCTCTACAAGGCACAACTAATTTTTGAAAAAACCGAAGTGGCTGTAGCAAAAAAGAAAGAGTTGTGCAGTGTGGAAGCCATTTGTTATACTTGAATCCACGGGTGGAATATTATGATTTTATGACTATAAAACACACAGTGTGCATTCAGCACATTAAAACAGCGGCCATCTATGCAAGCTTCACTCTTTTCCCCTTTTTCTAAAGCGATGCTCTTAATAAATGCCCCATATTACACATTTGTTTAACTATATACTAGTACTATACTGTAAGTCTTAAATGGCTCAGACAGGTATATTTCCAAAATACTCAACCACATTTATGAGCACAAAAATTACAAGTAGCCATCATGAGATCATCGTGAGATCAGCCATTTAATTAATTCAAGTTATGAAGCCTCAAGCTGAGCGTTTGATCGTCACCTTGGTGTTTTTAAACCAGACAAAAAGAGTGAGGTCTGATTTAGAGTTGTGTGTCAGGTCTTTGTGGGGCCTACATACATAACCAGAAACCCCTCTGAACCCTATGCCATAACCCTACGCCGTAACCCTACGCCGTAACCTGATGCTGTAACCCTACGCCGTAACCCTACGCCGTAACCTGATGCTGTAAATCTACGCCGTAACCCTACGCTGTAACCTGCCAAGCACCTCTCGAGAAATGTAACTACACGTGGGATTGATGTAGCCCGCATGGATTGTGATTGACCTGTTCCGCCCAGTGGATTACTCCTGTGCATTTCCAGCTACTTTTTCGCTGCAGGTTTTGAATTGATCAGTAACAGAATAACATCTCAGTAAAAGTAATAATAATCATAATCATAACCAACAATATAAGGACTCACTTTTGTCTCAAGCTCTAGAATGACCCAGTGCACAACTCTAAATTAGGCCTGACTGATAAACAGAAGGATACTGCACAATCACAGGCTAAATGACTCATGACAAGTACCTGTCACGGTGTGTGTGTGTGTGTGTGTGTGCGTGTGCGTGCGTGCGTGTGAGCAGACCGTGTGGTGTGTGTAGAGATGAGGACCCAAAAGCAGGACTCAGGAGCTGGCAGTTGTAAATTAACAACATAATAAAGGTGAGCCTTTATTATGGCTGCAAACATAAAGTAAGAAAATAAACCAAGGCATGCAATGAAAATAGAGGAAACCTACACTGGGGAAGGAAAACGTAGGTGCCCTGGAGACCCAGTGCATGTCTTTGGACTGTGGAAGGAAACCCAAGCAGACACAGGGAGAACACAAACTCCATACAGACAGGCCCAGGCCAAGGTGGAATTGAACCTAGGACCTTCAAGATGTCATTCCTAGCTGCAAGGCACTAGCACTAACCACAATGCCTCTGTGCTGGCGAAGTGTCAGATTTTGGCATTGCAGTTTTTTTGGATAAACTTTTTTCCATCCAGGTGTTCCAAACAGGTGAAAATTCTCTTAAAGGGGTAACTCTAACCGGAATCCTAGACAGCTGGCCAATGACCAGTAGATGTCAGGAGCTTAAACTAAATGCAACGGAAAAGCATTTTCATTGTACAGGACGTTAAAGGTTTGCGTGGGTCAGCCACAGCTCCTTTTCACCAAGTAAAGGCTGCTCACAAGCAAATGACCTTCACTTTGTAGACGGCACCAAAGCAACAGAAGTTCAATCTGCATCTGCAGTGTAGGGAGTACGCAACATCTCTGTGCTGCAATTAGTTTAAATTAGATCCTTAAACAACGTTTTCTTCCCCTGCATTTGTCTCTCTCATTAGTTCCACTGTGTTTCAGCGTAAAAGTGAAAAATTACTTACCTCGCAGTTAACTGGTCTCATCAAGGACGGTGAACAGCACATCGAAAGATGGCACATGCAAAGAGTTATCCATGCAAATACAAGCTAATGAAGAGTTTGCTCTGTCCTCAGAGGAACCCCTTTGTCTCTGCTACTCAGGGTTCTCTGAGAGCAGTTTGGCGGGAGGACAAGAACTCATAGCACTGTTCATTTGCACAGACAGTCGAGTCCTTAGAGAGCAACGAGGAGGCGTCGCTGCTGAGGGGCTCTCAAACAGATTTGAGTGGTCTGGTTGGCTTGTGCCACCGCTAGCTGTCTCATTCTTGGCTCGTCTGCGTTGGGTTGCATCGACCGGCACTGTCAAATGCGGCAGAGGTGTTTGGAAAAGGCCCGTCTCATGTGCTAGTATCTAGCATCTAGCTTTTATTTCCAACCTGGATGGCTCAGCCATGTGCCCTATATTATACAGCATGCCTTGCAGCATTTCTTGATTGTTTTTAAAAATGAAATTAAAGTTGTTTTAAAAACATTCATAACTTCAGTCACAGTGATCCAGGGCCAGTTCATTCTGTCCAAATCAGTTATGTCAAACTATTTAGAACTTATTTCCCTAGTATTTATCCTTTAAAGGGGATGTGATCTGTTTTCTTATTATTTTTTTTTAAACATACTGTTAGATATAACCAAACTTTCAAATAATCTCAGTTTATGTACCAGCAATTATTTTAACCAAAAACTCTGACCACTTTGACTGGTGGCTGGGGCTGCAAAATGAGACCATGGTTAATACTTGCATCTCATAGCAAGAAAGATATGGGTTCAAATCTCTTGGGATAATCCCGGCTTTATCATCCCTTTAACCCTACAGAAAATGGATGGATGGCTCTGTATGATTTCAAAGTGAGGGGATATTCCTAATGTAGTCATCGCACTCACACAGCTGTGGCTGTGAGCACAAAAGCCCCACAGACCGGCTGTTCACACCTTTCATTTATGAGCAGCAGCCAATCAGAACATCTTCAGCCCCTGTTTTGTTTCATACAGAAACAAGGATGAACTGGGAGGCACTGGAAACTGGGAATACACTATATTGCCAAAAGGATTCACTCACCCATCCAAATCATTGAATTCAGGTGTTTCAGTCACTTCCACGGCCACAGGTGTATAAACCAGCACCTCAGCATGCAGACTGCTTCTACAAACAGTGAAAGAATGGGTCGCTCTCAGGAGCTCAGTGAATTCCAGCCTGGTACTGTGATAGGATGATACCTGTGCAACAAGTCCAGTGATGAAATTTACTCACAACTTAATATTTCACAGTCAGCTGTAAGTGCTATTACAACAATGCAGAAAAAATTGGGAATGACAGCAACTCAGCCATGAAGTGGTAGGCCCCATGAAATCACAGTGTGGGATCAGTGGATGCTGAGGTGCATAGTGCACAGAGGCCACCAACTTCCTGCAGAATCCACTGCTGCAGAGCTCCAAACTTCAGGTGACCTTCAGATTAGCTCAAGAACAGTGCATAGAGAGCTTCATGGTATGGGTTTCCAAGGCTGAGCAGCTGCATCCAAGCCTTACATCACCAAGAACAATGCAAAGCTTCGGATGCAGTGGCTTAGAGCACATTGCCACTGGACTCTGGAGGATTATGGTGTGGGGGTGTTTTTCGGGGGTTGGGCTCGGCCCCTTAGTTCCAGTGAAAGGAACTCTGAATGCTTCAGCATACCAACACACTTTGGATAATTTGATGCTCCGAGCTTCGTAGGAACAGTTTGGGGATGGCTCCTTCCTGTTCCAACATGACTGCACAGCAGTGCACAAAGCAGCTCCATAAAGACATGGATGAGGCCGTTTGGTGGAAGAACTTGACTGAGTCCAGACCTCAGCTTGATAGAACACCTTTGGGATGCATTGGAGCAGAGACTGTGAGCCAGGCCTTCTCTCCAACATCCGTGTCTGACCTCACAAATGGGCTTCTGGAAGAATGGTCAGAAATTCCCATTCCCAACACTCATACCTGTGGAAAGGCTTCCAGTTTGAGCTGTTATAGCTGCAAAGGGCCGGACATCATATTAAGAGTCACTCAGTGTATGAAGGCAGATGAGCAAATACAGTGTACATAGAGAATGGAATCATTTAACCACTACATTGAATTGAAAATTGTAGCATTTACTCAATATGCTTGGTGTGAATCTGATACTAGAACATGCTTCAAAAAATTGTTGGACAGCAGCATATTTATCTGTTCTTATACAGCACACTGCAAGCATTTCAGAACCTGAGGAAGCCAGTCGAAGGCTTTCAGATTCGTGCTTCTTTTTTTATAATGTCAAATAGACTAGTTCTTACAGCATATAGCTCTTTTCAACTCTACTTTGGCACTCAAAGTGCTTTATACACAGTGATGGTATAGTTACTTTGAAAAAGTAGTCCGACTACTGATTACTCCTTTAAAAAGTAACTTAGTTATTTTACTGATTACTTAATTTTAGAAGTAACTAATTTAGATTAAAACTAACTTTATTAGTTACTTTCAGCAGCTGCCATAAAGTGTTTCTGTGTTTTTATGTGTAACGTCTTTGCTTCTATCGGTAAACAGCGTGCAGTCGGCATGATTTATGAAGGGCTTTTATATAAAATGAAGAAATAACCTTTTTTTCAACAATCTTTAGGAGTCTGTGTTATTGTACCTACATTATAATTAATGAAGTGCTTTTTGGCCACTTCAAATATCTTTATAGAACTGTGATGTTATATTTGTTGTTCTGCAGCCTTCTGAACCACATTTGTGTTTAAAAAGACATTTTTAATGTCAATGATAAAAACACAAATATATAGAAGTCACTTTGCCAAAAACTGAGTGCAGCGTCTACCTTGTTTCTCACTCAGAATGACTGATATCATTCATGAGAGATATGGTTGACATGTTTCACAGAGTAAAGGTCAACAGTCATTTGCAGCCATTTAAATACAGGCAGTCATTTTTTGGCACAACACCGGCAGCACCCCCCAAGCCTAAACATCAAAATGACAACCAGGAAACGAGGGCGAGTCAGCCGTGTTTAAGGGCAGCGTTTCCTCTGCTACATAAAGTCCCACCAGCTCCTTCAGCTCTCCCACACTTACTGGTTTGTACTGAAGTCCAGCTTTGGTTGTTTGGGTGCTGGGGGGGCTCCTGCATTAGCTGCAGCTCTGCTTCGCTCCACCTGGTGGGACTCGCACTGTAAGTTTGACTGCACCGTCACTCCAGATGTTTCTTCATATTTGACGTAGTGCTTCTGAAACTAGATAGCTAATTTGTCGCCAGCACAGCGTGCACAGCGAACCTTGATGTTGTCATCTTTAGCTGACACAGACTCACAATAGTGCCTGTATTTGCAGCAAGAAGAAGCGCATCTCTCTCCTCCCTCCAATGTTCACGTTTGTGTGGCTGTGCTGTTGTTGTCCTCATGCTGAAAACGGGACTGAACTGTCGCATCGGCCAGACGTCACTCGCCGAGACGCAAGAAGAAAGCTAAAGTATATATTTGTACTGAGGAAAAAGACAAAAAAGGGACTTGGATGAGTAACTTCAATCTGTTTCTTTTATTATGCAGCTATGCTGGAAGAAGATGTAATCTGGGAGGACCTAAAATGCAGAGACCACAAACACAGCTCAAGAGGCTTTATTATGTCAATGTGCAGGCTGAGGTGCTAGGATGTATGCCTGAGAGCCACGCAGAGAAGAAGGCCAGGTAGCCAGAGTTCACTGGAAATGAGAGTTTCTACAGTGTCTGTAAGGCAATCTAATAGCTGAGAGGTAGCTGGGTTAGTGCTTATTGTTGGGTTCAAAGGGAAAGGTTGCAGGGCCAAAGAGTGGTGAACGTCCTGTGGTTCCCAAGAGTCGGAGGGCGAGCGGCAGGCAGGTAGACGGTGGGCTCCAAATGGGAAACAATCTGTATCAACCAAGTTACTCAGAGTAGAAATGCAAAGCCCTTCAGTTGGCACGCCAAACAGTCCTGGAACGAGGAAAAACAACAGTTGAACATAGAAAATGAAATCACTGTGAGTGGGTGCAAGATAGCCTGATTACCACAGAAGTGCGACAGAGATCTGGGGGAGACTGGATGGCATTGCTGCTCCTTAAATACCAGAACATGCTGAAGAACAGGCCGTGTAGTTGAAGAGAGACCGGAACTCTGCCTGCTGTAAAGAGCCTGCCCAGCCAGAAGGGACACAGCAAACACCCCACACCATGACACAGATAAAGGAGGCAACATTTCTGGATCTTGTTTGTGCATATTTTCTTTTCTTTGAATGGTGAAGCTCTGTCTTGATGTTGTGGATGCAGGGATGAACTGTGTTCACTGACAGTGGTTTTTAGAAGTGTTCCCAAGCTCATGTTTGGATTACCATTACAGAGTCATCTATCAGTAGAGTACTGACAGGGACGAGAAAGAGAGAGCACATTTCTCCCATACTGGATTCTCTTCATTGGCTCCCTGTTAGATCCAGAATAGAATTTAAAATCCTTCTCCTCACATACACGGTCTTGAATAATCAGGCCCCATCTTATTAAAGGCCTCACAGTACCGTATCCCCCCAATAGAGAACTTCGCTCTCAGACTGCTGGATTACTTGTGGTCCCATGATGCACTGTTTCTTTTTATTGACCCTTTTTACTCTGTTTATACTTCACTCTGTATTTAATCATTAGTTATTATTAATCTCTGTGTCTCTTCCACAGCATGTTTTTTCTCCTCTCTCTCTCCCCTCAGCCCCAACCAGTCGCAGCAGATGACCCCCCCTCCCTGAGCCTGGTTCTGCTGGAGGTTTCTTCCTGTTAAAAGGGAGTTTTTCCTTCCCACCGTCGCCAAGTGCTTGCTCATAGGGGGTCGTATTGACTGTTGGGTTTTCTCTGCAGTATTGTAGTGTCTTTACCTGCAATACAAAGCGCCTTGAGGCGACTGCTGTGATTTGGCGCTGTATAAATAAAATTGAATTGAATGTTTGCAAAGCAGCAACAATAATTTCAAGTGATTTCAGCATAAAGAAATGACTGAGAATTGGAATGCCAGGAATCAGTGAAAGCTAATCTAGAAAACTGCTGGAAGACTTTGACTTCTCCTTTTACTGTTACATACTAAGAGACAGTAAAGTCTGTCACTGTGTCATCCCGATGTACATGCCATTGCTACCTCGCAGTGTATATAGACTGTGCTCCCCACTCCCTGCTTTATTGGAATAATATTCTCAGTATAGAAAAAATAGATTGCGTGACAATGCTTTGCTTCCATTTTTCAGCAGAGCAATAAAATAATCCACACAGAAGGCACACACTGGTGACCGCCCACAACTAACAATTAGATAATGGAGGTTATGGACTAAGAACGCTCATGGAAAGACATCAAGCCTCCACTCTCCCTTCACCCCCACCCCATGGTTGCTCAGAGACTAAGTTTAGCAAACTAGCTGCTATTACAAACATCAAATCCAAAGCAAAATTTTACGATACTTAAGTGTGATATCCTCAGTGGAAGCAGGTGGAGTTGTGACAGGTGGGTTAGACAGTGGATCTCACTGAAACACACTCTATACTGCTCTTGCTCCTCACTGCAACTGAATGTAACTGAGTTATATTAAGAAGCTCCAATGGACTTATTACAGGATTGCCACACTGAAAACTGTCTCCTCTAAGTTTTGGAAGGGGAATATAGCTCATATCGGTGCAAACACACCCCCACAGTGAGGTATATTAAACTTATCGTGTCAAATAATACTTTTCAGCAGTTCTGTGCCAACTGTAAATGCTGCCTCCTCGCCTGAGTAATAGATGTAATAATCTTTGATTTGGTAATTATGTGACTTGATATGAGAGTCAAAGAAATACCTTATAGAGAAAAAACCCCATATACTTAAAGAGCATAGTTATTTACAAATTGGGCCTCAGCTTTCTTAACATTTACACAAGTTTTTATATGTCAGTAGATCTTGTAATGGATTGAGTTGGATCATTGTTGGGATCAGTTACTGGACCCTGCTTTGTGCAGTGTGTCATAAATTCATTAGACCATTTATCATAAAAACAGAAATGTTTGAGAAATCTGTCAAAAACTTGTTTCAAGCTAAAAATCATGTAATTTATTAGGCAAATAACATAACCAAAAAGCCGTTCTGTTGACATTGTTTTTTAAAAAAATACTTTTTGACAGTATTTTGTTATCATTTAGTTCCAAATAGTTTTGATATTTAAATCCATGGGAGGTCTCACTGAGGTGGACTGCCCTCTCTGGCTCAGGGTCGAGTTTTTGTCCCAAGTGGAGGAGTTTAAGTATCTCCGGGTTTTGTTCACGAGTGATGGGAGAAGGGAGCGGAAGATCGACAGATGGATCGGGGCTGTCTCGGCAGTAATGCGGACCCTGCACCGCCGGTCTGTCGTGGTGAAGAGGGAGCTGAGTGTAAAAGCGAAGGTGTTGATTTACCGGTCGACCTACGTCCCTACGCTCACCTATGGTCACGGGCTTTGGGTAGTGACCGAAAGAATAAGATCGCGAATACAAGCGGCGGAAATGAGTTTCCTTCAAAGGGTGGCTGGCCTCTCCCTTAGGGATAGGGTGAGGAGTGTGGCCATCCGGGAGGGGCTCAGAGTAGAGCCGCTGCTCCTCCACATCGAGAGGAGCCAGTTGAGCTGACTAGGATGCCTCCTGGCCGCCTCTTGGGTGAGGTGTTCTGGGCATGTCACACTGGGAGGAGGCCCCGGGGTAGACCCAGGACACGCTGGAGAGATTACAGTATCTGGCCTGGAAATGCCTTGGGGTCCCTCCTGATGAGCTGGTGGAGGTGGCTGGGGAGAGGGAAGTCTGGGCTTCCCTGCTTAGCCTCCTTCCCCCGTGACCCGGCCCCAGATAAGCAGAAGACAATGGATGGATGGAAATCCATGGGAGAGTGGTGAAGGGGAGGTGAAGGCAGGGGCAAGTATTAAGTGGTGGAAGTTGAAGTAATAAGAATGTTGCACAGAGTTCAGGAAGGAGTTGAGATGGGTTCTGGGTGGTACGGAAGAGTTACCAGATAACTGTGGAAGTACAGCTGAAGTGCTGAGGGAAACTGCCAAGAAGGTGCATCCTCTGGAAAGAGGAAAGAAGACAAGGAGACTTGGCGGTGGAATGAGGAAGTACAGGAAGGTATTCACAGGCTGATGCTAGCAAAGAAAAAGTGGGATAGTCAGGGAGATGAAGAAAATAAACAGGAGTACTGGGGGATTAGGGACGTGGCAAGGAGAGGTGGCAAAGGAAAGGTTTATTGGGATTTGAATGTGAGGCTGGACACTACGGAAGGAGAAAAGGACTTGCACCCATCGGTCAGGCAGAGAGATCAAGCTGGAAAGGATGTGCAGCAGGTTTGGGTGAATAAAGATAGAGACTGAATTGTGCTAACAAGTGAAGAGAGTGCGCTGAGAAGATGGAAGGAGTACTTTGAGGAGCTGCTGAATGAAGAAAATGAGAGAGAGATAATGGAAGGTAGGACAGTTGGGGAATCAGGAAGTGCAGAGGATTAGTAAGGAGGAAGTGAGGGCAGATATGAAGAGGCTGATGAGTGGGAAACACAATGGATCCCCCTCACACTTTGTGGTATTTGTGGAGTATTGTGCGTTGGTTTGCAGTCTGTTTGAGCTGGGGAGTTTTTTTGGTGATGGAACAGGCAAGAAAGGAGATTTTCCCTATCAGGGAACATTTTGAGCTGATCTCACCTGATAAAGTGTGTGCACAGTAATAAATTATTACCCCAGCTTCATCTGTGCCCTGTGAAAGGGTATTTTCTAAAGCAGCTGAAATCATCTCAAACAAAAGAAACCAGCAGAAGCCCAGCACTGTGGCAAAGCTGTTATTTCTAAATAAATGAATAAATAAAATGTCCCTAATGAGCACAGTTACAGACCCAGTAGCACAATCACATTCACATCACAGCCCTCTCCCCATTTAATTTCCACTTTTGCTCTTGACCCCACCATTGTATCATAAAGAAACCTCTTGATGGCACAATAGAGCAAATTAATCACCATGAAGCTTCAGCCCATGAGTTTATTGATTGAATGGAAAGCTTCGAAGCTTCATCTCACCATCACTACCAAAGGGAAGACTGAGTCCATACATACACAGCAGGGTATTCGGGGAACAGGCCGTCGTACTGAGAAAATGCTGTTATATGTTGTTACATGAGTCGCTTTTATTACCGTAACCTTTTGGAAGAACACAGTCTTTTGAGCTTTGATAAGAATAGTTGTATCCTTGTTTTATATATAAGGGTTTACATGGATTTGTCCCACTTTCTCTAAATGAATGTATGCATCAAAAGACTGGATTGGCACCGGGGCCACCCCTAGAGGAGACTGTGAGGTGCTGCAGGGGAACTACAGACTGTCAGTACTGGAAAAGCTTCCCAATGGCAAAAAGCAGTGCTTGCTATATCCTGGTTCTCAAACAATGACTGATGAAAAAATGTTGTAAATGAGCAGTTTTTAAAAATCTGGCATGCTTACATGCCAGATTTTCTCATGCTGATATCCATTAGCATGCATCATCCCTGTTAAATGAAAGGACAAATGGACCAACATGCAAGTTAGCTTGTCAGTGAGCTAACAGCCTTTCTCTTATTAACAAAAAGCTACCTGAAATCCACAGTGGTAACTCAAGGCTCTACAAACCCTTAGGTGCTTTTGTGAAAGCCATCATTACCAAATTAAGACTGCAATATTCTGTAACAGAAAGTGAGAAGTTGTGCAAGATGCCCCACTCTCCTGTATGCACAGCAAGCAGGAGGAGGAAGCACAGACGCAGCCCTAATTGAAGCACTGCGCTGCAGATGTAAATGCTTAAATGAGTCATTTTCAGTCTTCACAAATGGCAGGGCTGAGCTTATTACAGCGTCCTCCAAGATAAGCTGTGGGCTGCTTGTAAAAATTATATATTTATAGGTCCAATTAATTCCATGTCACTAAATGCATACATTAGAAACTGTACAAAATATAACCTCCAACAGCAGATTTATGCTGACTGATTCCAAAGCAATCAAAGAAGACTAATACAACTTTAAACTCCTATTTTCTTTTCACGCATCACATCAGCCAGTGTTGCTATTACTTTTTTGATGCATCTTCACTTGAATTCAGACTGTGTGATGATGTCCATGCATTTGATAAGCTGCAGGAGAGATTCACCAGGCTGAGCTTTTACAAGGTTTCCTTTATTCTCTGCAAGAATTTCCACATAAGCATCACTGAGACCTTAACAGAACAGTAATAATGTAGGCTGAATAAGCTGAAAGGACATAATTACAGTGAATATGAATTATGGACTCATTAATCATGTTCGTGGGAAGCCAATAGCACACACTGGTGAAGTGCCAACAAACAGTTATCCAATTATCCAGCAATTACCTGGTTAATAATGCTTTTCAAGGGCCAGTCTATTGACCTCTTCCTGAGATGAGGCTTGCCATATATCGTATATAAATATATCTTGCACAAGTTGTTTTTTTCATCACACACCAGTTGATTCAGTGTCACGATGGAAAGTTTTATTTCATAAGACAGACTCCAAATAACTGCTAAAGTTGCCAAAAACTGCTGTTTGCCAAATTTGAAGAAGGCTCTGAAATTGCATAACCAATTAAAATGTCCAACTTTACTGCAGAACACGTTTAAAGCCTTGGTGGCTGTGTGTCACAATGTGCCATAGTTGGGCAGTGAGGACCGTCGAAGTGAAGAGGACCTAAAGTTCAGAAAGCAGGAGGCAGAATTTAGAAGTCAGCTTTAATAGCTGATGTCCATAAAAACATCCAAAACAGAAGCTGAAACCGAGAAATACAAGAGGCTAAAATAATCCAAGAAACAAGGAGGCAGCAGGACGCAGAGGAAGACACTACGACACAACTACGACAGACGGAAAACAGGACACACACACACACATATATCCACACAGACGCACGCGCACAGATGCACACACATATCTGCACAGGCGTGCACACACACACACACACACACACACACACACACACAGCCACCCACATGCACTCAGAGGGCCAATTAGGAAGTGGAGGCAGGTTGGAGAATGAGGCAAAGCTGAACATGAGACAATCACAAGGGGGGAAGTTAAACTCAGTCCAAGACACAAGAGACACCATCAATCAATCAAAGTAAAACAGGAAGAAACACAGAAAACTCACATTCACAATAACTTAAAGATCAAAACCAAAAGATAACATCACAAAACTGTATTACAAGAATAACAATCAACATCAGAAAGCACTGTAAAGTTACAAAGTGCTTTGAGTGGCCATAAGACTAGAAAAGTGCTATCAAAATGCCAGCATCTCCATCATACTATGGGCCAAAGTCAAAACAACAGAGCTCAGTGCTCAGACAGGTAGACAGGCAGGTAGACAGGCAGGTAGACAGACAGGTAGACAGGCAGGTAGATAGGCAGGTAGACAGGCAGGTAGGCAGGCAGGTAGACAGGCAGGTAGACAGGCAGGTAGACAGGCAGGTAGGCAGGCAGGTAGACAGGCAGGTAGACAGGCAGGTAGGCAGGCAGGTAGACAGGCAGGTAGGCAGGCAGTGAGCAGCTACAGCTGCCTAGTTTGGAACACCTGTGAGTCAAAGCAGCAACACCCCAGACTTTAAGCTTTAGCAAAATAATAAAATCACCCCAGTGAGGGGTAACTATTAAACTACTAGACTGTTTTTGTTATCATACTTCCTTTTAATGCTGGAACGTCGGGCAGTTTAACATGGGAATGAATTTGCCATTGGAGACAGCCTCAAGTGGCCATTCAAGGCACTGCAGCTGCAGCTGTAGCCCTATTTTGTGTGTCTCAGGTAGGGTTTCTGCTCGTTTGTGATAGGAATGACCAAGAGTGACTGCATTGATCATTTTAGCATTAGTTGTGACAGTTTCGGTTCCTTTCAAACCACCGTGTTTCCTCTGTGCTGCCCTACACTCCAAACAGAAGGTGGAAAGAAAACTGTCTACCTGAGGCTGCTGTGAATGTAAAAGAAAAGATGCATGAATTACGCTGCCTTAAAATTCCGTCAGTGCATTTCCTTTAGCGTTTTCTCAGGATGAAACCACCTCCTACCCGCACGCTCCCAATGACTGACCAGCACGTACAGGTCTGAGCCCCGCCCCTCGGATGGCCCCTGTTTCAAAACCCCTCAAAAATCCTGTCTGCTTATTAATTTGTTTTTTAATTGAATTTCTCCTGCCATTTTTCCGCTTAGTTAATCCCTGCACTGGCCTGTGGGCAGATGATTGGCGTGTAATTACCGGCTGTTGGCACACGTGCTTTCTGTGTGCCTTAGCTCTCGCTCCGCTCACCGCTAAGGCGGCAGAATCTTTTGCTTGATCTATCTCTGCTCCCCGCTCTGCACCTCCTTCTCTGCTCCCAGTCTGTTTCACTCTCCTATCTCCTCTCTTCTGTCCTCGCACTTCAGCTCTTTTCTGCTCTTCCTCCTCACTCTCCACATGCATCTGAGGAAAAAAAAAATCACTCCCCAGAGGGAACTTCAGAGAGTGGGAGTAGAAGAGCTGCTCTCTATATTCTTTTCAGGATCAAGAGAAGAGAAATGGGGCCCATTTTTCCATTTTGTAATCATTTTCTCTGCTGGTCTATCGAGCGTGGCATCAGCTGAAGCAGGGGCCAAGTTAAACTCCTCCATTCTTTGAGGACACGTGTTAATAAAACAGCCAGCAGATAACCGTAATTACCTCTCAGTGGCTTCTGCTCCTCACTGTGGGACCCGATGTGAGAGTGGGGTCTGCCTCTTCTTGAGCCCATACGTCCAAAAGATTAATGCTGTTTTTAATTATAGCACACCCTGAGCGATGCACCAGTTGCAGTCATCCTTCCATCCGCCTCGCCTCCTTTCCTTTCTGCCTCTCTGTCATTGCTGTATTAGCATAAGTAATTAGAGACTCCCATTTCCCTACATGGGCTCGCGCTTTAAATTGAACGTGTTGATCTCTTTTGATTCTTCTGTAGTTTGAGGCTGCCTGTCTTGTACAATTAAGATAGCGTCACAGGGAGAGTGGTTGATGGTGGGGCTCGGCAGCCTGCAACATCTGCTCTTATTTTGTTGTAAACTCTCCAGAGCTGTGTGCTTATTTCAGAGGTGACGAGCGGGGGTTATGCATGCTGAAGCCCGAGGGCCAGCGGCGGTACTGTAAGAGTGAATCTTCCATTGTGTCATTTTACTAGGGACAAAATTCACAAGAGAAAGACTTTGTGCTGCAATAATCAGAAAATGAAATCTCTCTGGATAAAAACTAAAATGCAGATCTCATCCCCTTGTAAAATAGTGTGAGGTATCTCAGCCCTGCAGCATAATATTCATGCTTTAGTGGAGATCCTGACTGCATTCTACTCATGAGAGCACACTGAGGGACGGCCTGCAGAACTGAAAAATTAAGCCAAACAGAAGGGCCAGAAATCAGACTGTCCCACATCCCAGTGATGTGACAGAGCCTCTCCTCAGTGCCAACATCAGGTGTTGTAGGACTGTAGAGGATGAAGCCTGCAAAACTACAGTTTCTTAAGTCTGGCTCCAAAGACTCCTCCTGTGATAAAGCGTGGGTGTGTGATAAGAGCATGGTACAGGTGAGAGGGACACTTATTCAATCTGCCTGAACAGGAGGGTGGGAAGGCAGAAAACCACTTTCTGAACAACGTGTCTCCTTTTGATGCCAGGTGCCATCTACCTGTCATTCCTTCTGTGTTTTCTAGTATAGTCACATTTTTACACTTGCACAAACAGCATTGCTGGTCTCGTGTTTTACAAGATCGTTGGGATCAAACACTGAAATATGTTTTTCAGGCTGTGACTTCAGTCACATGATGTTGCTCTGCAAACAATCAGCGGTTTAAAAGCTGAAAGGAACCATTTGCCGTAGTGTAGATCTCTTGTAAACACACTGGCACTCTAAAGCAACAGGGGCCAGTGGTGTGCTCTGTAACACAATGATTGTAGATGAGAGCTGGAGACGCAGCTTCTATGACTGCACTTAGCATGAATTACGTTGTCATGGCTCGAGCAGCAGGACTCATAGCTGAGAGATTACTTTTGTGTGGATGTGGGTTTTCTGCAGGAGGACGTGAGAGGGATGCTTATTAAATCTGCCCCAATAGGAAGGCAGAAGTACACTTTCTGAATGGCTGTTGCAACAACTTCATTTGCATTCTGTAATTAACTGTCGCTCTTGACCCCACCCCTTTTCAACACACCATCACCCATATTTATGCACACACTGAGCTGGTCACTGGGACTTGTGTGAATTTGCCATTACTGTAGTGACAAGTCTTTATCAAAGGCGACACAGTGAGTGAGCAGACGTCTGACAGAGGCGGGTTTTGTTTGCACTGAGAAAAGCCGAAGAAGACAAATTAATGACTTTTTGGAGATAAATGTGAAATTACCTCAGGTGAGCTTTTGCACTTATAAGCACTGACAATATATAAAAAATGAATGTAGCTTTGGAGTCTGAAAGAGGAAGCCAAAGCTGTCCTCAGCTACCTTGATCTGTCACCTCAGTGAACACTTTACTGATGAATTTATGGTTCCAGTGAGTTTGGCTTTTTGTTTAGTCACTTCCCATTTTATTTGGAAGCGCCTTTGTCATAAATCTCAGCTAATTCCACTTCACTCCCATATGTGTCACATCGGTGTTACCTCAGTATACAGACATATCGCCAGTCGGCCAGTTTGGATTGCACTTTTCCAAGTTTGACTACAGCTCAGAGAGTAAATGGCAAGTGTTTGCAGACAAGTCCGTGTCTTTCGTGCAAACCACTTCCCAACCGTTTGGGGCGAGACATTTTTGCAGATTGACCAGAGGTTGCTAGGGGGGGGGCTGTTGCATAAATAAGGCTTTATTTCTTCTAGACATTTCACTGTCCTTCTTTCCAAAAGTGGCTGTCCATTCTAAAACACAATATAGCTTTTCAAATGAGCAGGTCAGCGGTATTTTCAAGTCTTAAAAATAGCAGAACAGTGTGAGTGCAAGGTTCAAATGGGATAACGGTTCCACAACAGTATGCACCTAATAAATATACTCCACCTCCACCTTCTGCTTTTCTCATCAGTTTCCTATTAGCACATTGCATGCAGACAAGTGGCTAACCAAATGCCCAACTGAAAGAATTGAATCAGAAACTTTCAAATGATGCTTTGAAGCGCTGAATTTCAGGAAGCATCTCTGACAACAATGTTTGGATTGGGTTTAAGATTCCAATCCCGATTTCACTCTGTAGTAGCTGCTTTTGCCCGCAAGGCCCAAAATAAGTAAAAACAGAGGAATGAAATTAATACATCAGTTTAATGCATTTATGTGTTGCCTGATTGAATATATTGGGCAAGAGCCTTGGGCTTTGATTGGCATTTTAATTTGGGTCTAAATGGGATTTTTAATCACTGGCTCTTCATACGTTCAGTGTTTAATTTCTTTGTAACTCTGTACAATTTATTACGAGCCCCTCAAAAAAAACAAAAAAAAAGGTCAATTCTGTCTGAGGTGCTGTGTGCGCAGTGTGACTGTTTATATGTGGTTGACATCAGTAACATCAGGCCTGCAGGAAACCTCCATCAGTTCTGTGGTGCTGCAAACTTCACAACTATGTTAACACGTAGCATTTTGTATTTTCAGAAATCGTTTTTGTTTAGCAAGTTGCTAAAGACCAACCTAATGATGACCTGAGGGCAAGCTCAGACTCTCAGCCGTAGGCAAGAGGCAATGCACCCCCAAATGCTGAATTACAGAAATTAGTGCATGCTACAAGTATTAAAGGTACTATGCTGCAGTGTTTTGAATCATATTTATCTAATAGACTTGAATTTGTTCATGTAAATGGGGAGTCTTCCTCACACACTAATGTTAATTATGGAGTTCCACAGGGTTCTGTGCTGGGCACTATGATTAGAAAGCATTGTATAAATTTTCCCAATTATGCAGATCCATGAAGCCAAATGACACACATCAATAAGTTAAACTGCAGGAATGTCTTAAAGACATAAAGGCCTGGATGACCTCTAATTTCCTGCTTCTAAATTCAGATAAAACTGAAGTTCTTGTGCTCGGCCCCACAAATCTTAGAAACATGGTGTCAAACCTGATTCTTCCTCTAGATGGCATTAGCTTGGCATTACCTTTCTATTTTTAAGATTAGGCTCAAAACCTTCTTTTTTGATCACGCCTATAGTTAGGTCTGCATCAGGTGACCCGGAACCATCCCTTAGCTATGTTGCAATAGGCCTAGGCTGCTGGGGGGTTTCCATGATGCACTGAGTGTTTCTACTTTATTCACTTCTTTTTACTCTGTCTGTACCCCACTCTGCATTCAATCATCAGCTATTATTGATCTCTGTCACTCTTCCACAGCATGTCTTTTGTCCTTTCTCCTTCCCCTCACCCAGCAGGGACTGCCCCTCTCTGAGCCTGGTTCTGCTGGAGGTTTCAGATTCAGACTCAGAAAACTTTATTCATCCCCAAAGAGCAATTGAGGGCACACAGAGCAACAATGACATAATAAATATAAAATCTAACTATAATAACTTATAAATAAATAACCACTGTGGAATAAATATGTTAATGTTCTTCCTGTTAAAAGTGAGTTTTTCCTCCCCACTGTCACCAAGTGCTTGCTCATAAGGGATCGTTTTGACTTTTGGGTTTTCTCTGTAATCACTGTAGGGTTTTTACATTAAAATATGAAGTGTCTTGAGGCGACTGTTGGTGCTATATGAATAAAATTGAATTTAATCTTAGAGACAGACATCTGGAAGGAACCCAAACAGCATGTGCAGTCCCTAGCCAGCCAGTGGATTCAAGCCAGGACATGCTTGCTGGGAGGTGATAGAGTTAACCTATACACCGCCGTGCCACCCTATCAGTACATCAACTGTCAGAATTCAAAAGTCAGTGTTTTGTGTCATCAAGACAAACCCACCAAATTTGGCATCATAGGAAAATCACAAAATAATCTGTGATGTGTTGATACGTTTTTATTACAGTTAAACTGTCAGCATCAAAGCTCTTGTGTATTGGTTTTGGTATAGTAGTGGTCAGTGTACCTTGTGACGCAGCTGGTTTTTCATTAGATTTAGAAGAACAATCTCACCAGAGTTCAGACATGCACTTGGGGCCAATCCACAGTTGGTCAGACAGCAAGAAAGTATTATGGCAATTTGCTATCATACACAAATGCTGACTACATAGCTAGCTACACTGGCTGCTTGCTGTCTTTGAGAGGTTCTGGGAATGCGGTTTGCTGATGTGTTTCTTCTTCATGTGCTCACTTCATCATCGTTTGTTGATGTGACCGAAGTTAGTTCAAGACGGACGATAAAAGACAGATGGTTCATCCAGTAATCTGCCAACTATTTCTGAAAATGCTGCCCTTTAAAAAACTGTTTCCAAGGTTGAGTCCACAGATGGCTCTGTCCAACAAACCACATGCTGCACAAGGTTTGTTGGAACCCAACAGCTTATTTTTGTGCCCTTATTCTCACTAAGGTATTATTGTGATAATCATTATCCTCTACTAAGATGGCTCAAAATGATGACAACAAACTCAGCTCTAGTTATTTCTAACCTTACCATGTGCTGCTTTTTTCCTTTTTAAATCAGTGTCCTCTGTTTTGTCCTATCATTTCAGTACTCCATCCTCCTTTTTTCAGCTGAACTCTTATCCATTAAGGCACGGACAGGAGCTTTCCGGAGGTGGTTTGGCACCTGGAGGCTGGCAGACAATCCTTTGGATCCTGATGGGATGGGGTGCGGGCCCCGTGGATCAGGCCTGTTCTGGAGCGTTGCATGGATGTTTGAAAGCACTGGGATCTGGGGAACTGTAAGGTTGTTGACACCTTGGTCTATTTGATGAATTTCTCAAGCCAGTCCTGAGCAGTTTTTGTGTTGCAGGGAGCCATATTGGCTTCACTTCATTGGCTCCCTGTTAGATCTAGAATAGAATTTAAAATCCTTTTGCTCACGTACAAGGCTTTGAATAATCAGGCACCATCTTATCTTAAAGACCTCATAACAACATACCACCCCAGTAGAGCACTTCGCTCTCAGACTGCTGGATTACTTGTAGTTCCTAGGATACTTAAGAATAGAATGGGAGGCAGAGCCTTCAGCTTTCAGGCCCCTCTTCTGTGGAACCAGCTTCCAGTTCTCTATTTTTAAGATTAGGCTTAAAACCTTCCTTTTTGATAGAGCTTATAGTTAGGGCTGGATCAGGTGATCCTGAACCATCCCTTAGTTATGCTGCCACAGGCCTAGGCTGCTGGGGGTTCCCATAATGCACTGTTTCTTTTTACTCACCATTTTTACT
>VUQK01044208.1:0-26440 GCA_015106715.1 Bujurquina vittata
AGCAAGCACTTCCTGTTAGCGAAACTCGCGTTTTCGCCGTTTATTTCTGCACAAAACGCACATCGAAGGTGAGGACAATATACAGGAAAAAGCATGGCAATTTATTGGGCATAACTCTGGTTTTACGTTGCCTAGCAACGTAATTTAAAAACTGGTACGTCGTTTGAAATCTGCACGTTTGATTCACGGCAGCAGCGTCACGATTAAGCGGTTGCAGCACCGCGCATGCGCACAGCAAATCGGACAGCGGAATCAATCGAGTCATCGCGTCAGCGTCCTGCTGAGTAGTTATATTTTTATACAGATTTTATAGCTAAACGAACTTAAAACAAAAAGTCTGCATCAATGTAAAAGTCAAAATATATTGGAGATGAAAAAATTATTACCAAGTCAAGTTCTTCATTACCTTTTACTAGCCTTAATTTGAGCTCATTTACTACCCTTTACTACCCCGCGGAAACCCTGTAATTTGAGGAGGGGGGGGGATATACCGCACTATATTTTAAAATCTTCAATATCTCAGAATATAGATGGAAAGCTAGCCCACTCTTTAAACCAGTTTTATTTCATAGCTGTTTTTCCCTACAAAACACCAGAAGTTAATAAAAATAAACATCAGCATTAACAATGAGAAGAATTGGCAGCATACATCAGGTGGTATGTGAGCTGCAGCAACATCAATGTCAATTTATCATGGAAAGTGACCCATGTTCAAAAAACAAAATAGAAATTTGAGGAAAAAGACATAACGGATTGATGAAGCACTGCAGACATCGAGAATATGGCATAAGATGGCAAACAGCACCTACAGCAAGACAGTGATAACTGTCTACAAGAGTGAAGGCGGTGGGAACAGAGACATTCAATGTAACACACAGCAGGACATACTGAGGTGACATGCAGTATCTCACATGCAGTGATGTGTACTAAAAATAAAGTGTCCACTGCAGAACAATAAAGCTGTTCAGGACTGAGTGTCCAGCAGTTCATTAAAGAATCTTTTTCACATTTTCATACAACCGAAGCTTGTTCTGCTTCTTCAACAGTCACCATCTCTCCCTCCATCTGTACTTCCAACTGAGAGTTCACCACCTGATGTCCGTCAACTTCAGTTGTGGTCACATGGACAACCTGGATCTGCACTCCAGCCTGTTTTAATCTTTCCATGTCCTCCTCACACATCTCTGCCACCCCTCCATCCTCCACTACAACCGTAGCAGTCTCTTCCATCTCCATCACATCTACAGGCTCCACTGTGACATGTTCAACCTGAATGCCATCTTCCAAGAGGACAGTTTCAGCTCCTCCTATGCTCTGCGCTGCTATGGTGAGAGCGGCAGTTGTTGCAGAGTCAGTAATGACCAGTTCCTCACTTGACTTATCCTCGATGGAATGGACCTCTTTCAGGTGCGCCTTCAGCTCTTTCGGCTGGGTGAACCACATGTCACACACAGTGCAGTGGTTCGGCTTGACTCCGGTGTGGCTCACAAGGTGGTCTTTGAACTGGTCCCAGCTGTTGAACACACTACTGCAGACCTGATTGGGGAGAAGGAGGACATGTTAATAGAACACTAACATAAGGAGTAAACAGATACAACAAACTGCATTCCAAGAAGATGTTGCAGTTGCCAAGACATACCAGAAAATTAACAATTTAATCAAAGCAGTTATAAATTTTTAGAAAACTGCCAAATATTCATTACAATGAAATCCAAGATGACACCAAACACCTTGTGTTGTCAAACCAGCAGTCCAAAATCCAGAATATGTACTTAATTTATACTGTCCGTCCACCACTTATCCACGGTTGGGTTGCAGAGGCCGCAGCCTAAACAGAGAATGCCAGACCGCCCTCTCCCTGGCCACTTACAACAGCTCATCCAGGGGAACACCAAGGTGTTTCCAGGCCAGCTAAGAGACGCAATCTCTCCAGTGCGTCCTTGGTCTACCCTGAAGGCCTCCTCCCAGGAGGATATGCCTGGAAAACCTCACCCAGGAGGCACTCAAGTCAGATGCCCGAACTGGCTCCTTTCCACATAGAGGCGTAGTGGATCTACTCTTAGTCCCTCCCGAAAGACTGAACTCCTAATTTATACTAATGAATAAATAATAAAATCTCACATTTATAAAAACCTACCCATTTTCACCTCAGCCATATTTTTCAAATTTCTACAAATCCTTTATTTCTGTGCCCCACCATTCTGCCATCTTTTTAAAATTTTCGCTCATTCATACCAAGGGGAAATGTTTGGCCGGGGAGCTGCTGCCAGCCTTCAGTGAGGCCTAACCCAGACTGCAGCCTCAGGGCTAGATTGCAGCTTACCATTCATCCATCATCCTCTAGCAATAAATGCTGTTTAACTGCTTGTCTTTGTTAGTAAATTTTCTCCAAAAGGATCACTGACTGTCTGGGCTCAGAGGCAGCAGCCAAAAATCATAATGTCCTCTCCCACTGTAGATCACCTTTCTTATCCTTATTAGAATTGATCCATGAAATATTTTCCTAGTTCAGTCGCTGAGCTTGAAGACACTCTTTGGCAAAATATGGGGTCTTTTCCATGCCCACCCTGTTCAAGTCAATTTATATAGCACCAAATGACTGATAAACAGAATGTTTATCTCCCTTTAGTTGCAACCATTGTTCATTGCTATCCAGACAGTATTGCAACATAAAAATAATCAGCAGCATTCTACAAATAAATGTGTATTTAATTTTATTGTTTTGCTTGTTTGTTTGTTTTATTAGCCTTAAATTGCTGAAGTTCCTGAAGCCCCTCATTGAGAACTGGATGGTCTTGACTGAGGACAAACTGTACCTGGCATTCATAGAGTTTCTTGCGCCCTTTCTTGGCTCCTGCCCCATTCTGACATGCTGCCATATGGCACTTCAGCGTGCTATTCCGTGCAAATCGCTCATGACAATCTGGACACTCATAAGGTTTTTCACCTAAAAATTGGCACAAAAAGACAGACACGCGTGTCAATGTCAGAAACATAATACGTGAACTGCCGGATAAATATGATTAATTATATTTTGTTGCCAGACCTATGTACATCTGCATGAACTTTTACCTGTGTGCTTCCTCAAGTGCTCCTTAAAGTGTCCAAAGTGGTCAAAGTGTTTCTTGCAGTATTCACAAACATGCACTTTCTTTTGGGGTTTCTGATTTCGAGACAGTTCCTCTGCGTCAAAATGAAACGTGCTGACGTGCTGCTTCAAGGCACCCTCTCGTGTGTAGGCTTTACCACAGTGGCTACACACGTGGGGCTTCTCCAGTGAGCCCAGGTGTGTTTTTAAGTGCTGTTTAAGATGGTAGTAAAGCTTGAAGCTGCGGTCACACTTATTGCAACGGAACATGTTGTCTGCTTGGGAAATCTGGACCTCAACAATCTCGACATTCTCCAGCACCTTGGAGGCAGTCACTGTTTCTTCATGATACACAACCTCATGCTAAGCAAAAACACACAAAAAAATAAAACAATTCTGAGTTAATAATTTTGTGCATATATTTACAGTATACATGAATGCGTAACTGTTTTTTTTTTCCTTTTACCTCTTCTATTCCTCCCTTCTTGATCACCTGTATTGTTGGTTCCCCTTGCTGGTATTTGCTAGTTATGTCAGCAAGAAGAGCCAAAGCAGAATCATCTGATGCCGCTTGAGCATTCTTTGCTGCGTCGACCACCTCCTCCAGGCCCGTCTCCTCCACCTCAATGGCCCCGTCACCTATAACTTCAATCTCCACCTGCAGGGCAGGGAAAGTATTCACACTTAACTAAATTTAGGAAATGAAGCTCACTTGTATTCACATTAGACCGTGGACTGTGGAAAGTGAGCTGCAAGCACGCTGACCTGCTCCCCTTCCACTGAGGGTAGGGTTTCTGTAATCACATTCGATGTCTCAGCAATTTTCCTCTTCTTTCCTTTGCTCCTTGCTGGCAGTGAAGAACTTTCATTTATTCTACAAGAGATGATCATTATGAAGTCAAATGTTTATACCTCAGGGTCTAATAAACATTTCACCATTGTGAAATCTGGTAAATTCTACAACACCAAAAGTGATGAGTTCTCACTTATTGTTGAGTGCTTTGATGGCTTCCTGCATTTGTAAGTACTCAGCAGCTTTCCAGACATCAAATGCCTCTTCCTCACCAGTTACAGCCAGTGTGGCTGTGTATGTGAACTCCATCAGCTGACGAAAGGCAGTGTTGCTCACGCCTGTTAAAATGCAGAGTAAAAGCAGAGGTTAGGAAAAGTTGTTCTTGTGTAGCATTGTAACAAAGAAAGGAAGACATCTGTCTATCAGCAAAGTCCCAGCTCAGAAGATACATCAAGTCTGAAGTTCAGCAACTAGTTAAATAAACTAATGTGATTTTTGTTAATTATTAGACTTAGCCAAAAAATAATGCCATTTTAAGTCATTTTCCTATCGCTAGAGAAATCTTTCTACACAGTTTCATTGCCAAGATGTAGGAATGCGATGTCATTCTAGAAGTGAAAACAGTCAGGCAAGCCAACACAAGCTTTCTGACGATGTTCTATTAAAAAAAAAAATGTCAGAGCTAGACTGATAAATGAGTCAAGCTGCATTAGATACATTAAAATCAATATGCAAAACAGGTCCGAAGTAATTTTAAACCATGTTACCATTGCAAAGTTTCTCACCAGAGCGCATCAACATATTTATTAACAAACTGTAAGGTGTCCTCTCAGAATCCATCAAGATCACAAATAAAAATGAAATCAGTGACATTGGGATCAACGTTATGTTCTCAAGTTTTCAAACAGTAATCTCCTCACCAATCTCATAATCCATTATGGCTAAAGCTATGATCAAAACTGCTTATTTAGAGAGAAAAAATGTAAAAGTTGTACTGAAATCATGATTCAGTTTTGCAAGTCTGTATTTGCTCTAAGCTACTGTATTTCCAGTAACAACACAACTCGTCCATTAATGGCCAACAGTCTGTCTGGGCACGGATTTCCAGTAAAGATGTGAATGAAATTCCTGAATATAACAGAATACCTTCTATCTCCACCAGTGGCTCTTGAGTAAAATCCTGGAAGAACTTGTGGAAAAATTGACTGCATGCTGCCAGCACTGCTTTATGGGCTCTGAACTGGTGTCCTGGAAAAGACATGAAAAATTGAAATTGTTCAGAATTTCACCTTCACATTATGAAGATTACTTACACTGAATGCCTGCTTACCATCCACAATCAAGGTAATATCTGTAAACTGATCCAGCTGTCGCTGTTCATTAAGTTTGTCCATCATGACTTTGTAATGTGCTGGGTACTCACTGCCCACACTGGCCTCCACCTCCACCTCCACCTCCACCTCCGCTGCCATTATTTCCTGATCTTTCTTCTGTAGGCAGAGAGGAAGATACAGAACAGATTATCCCTCCGTGTATTTGCATTATAATGTTACTGTGAGATAATATTATTAATTACATATTGGCACTTAATGAAGGTTTTGTTTAGTTAATTCTATTATCAACACGTGTTTACCCAGTAACTTATAAAAATTACTGCTGTCAAAAAAAAGGTCAACAGTTCATGTATTAGGAGACAATGAAACAGTTTCAGAATGCTGGCGCTGATGCTAAAGCCACAAAAAGATATTTGGGTTCATTTAGAAATGGTGTCAACATATCGTTTGTCCAGCAGGGTTTGCTCAAACTCCACAATACTCAACACAGACATTCAGTCTGGTCCAGAAGTATTTGGACAATGGCAATGTTGCCTCTGTACACCACCAGAATACGGTAGATTTTAAAATAAATGGCCAAGATGAAATTGAAGTGCAGACGCTCAGCTTTAATTTAAGGGGCCAATACAAAAATACTGCATAAACTGTTCAGGAATTAGTCAACTGACAAGGAGTTTCATGGTCAGACAAGGCATGACTCCATGACAAATTAGGCCGATAAAAGATCTGGTGTTAATTTCAAGTGTTGAACTTGGATTGGATAATTTTTCACTGTAACTCTCAACATGAGGTTCACAGAGATGTTAATGCAAGTGAAAAAGATATTCACTAGGCTAAAAAATGAAGACAAATTTATTAGAGAGGCAGCAGAAACTTTAAGAGTGGCCAGATCAACTACCTAGTGAATTGTTAGAAACTACTTAACATTTAATTAAGTCAAGAACACTCAAAGATGCAGGTGCATCGTTGTCTGCAATCAAGAGATGCCTTCCTGTGTTGAAAAACTGAGGTTTTACAACAAGCCACAAACCACTTACACTGAAAAACAAGAAGACCAGTTTAGACTTCGTCAGAGGGCCGCTGTTCTGCAGGTTTTAGATGTGTTCCTGATCCAACACACCCGAAGCACATATAGAAGTCATTAGCAGGACTCTGGAGAACTTAAATGCATATTGAGAAGGTGATTCACGTGTGTTAGATCAGGAACACATCTAAAACCTGCTGGACACCGGCCCTCGAGGCCTGGAGTTGTCCATCCCTGGTCTAAAAGATCCATGACAGCTCAACTTGAACCAATACAATAGGAAGAGAAAAGTATAGAGGAGGAGAGAAACAGCTCATAAGCCAAAGTATACCACATCCTTACTAGTGTGTAATCATGCTGACAGAAGAAGCAGGTGTACAGAGTTATACTCTCTGCTCACATTCAACCAAATGCATTTGCCCAGTGCTTAACAGTGCAAATGGATAATGAGCTGAAACAGCAAACCAAGAGTTCCTCAATGCAAAAAAACGGGAGATATTCTTCAATGACCAAGTCAGTCACCTGATCTCAGCCCAACAGAGTATGCTTTTCAGTTACTGACGGAAGAGAGACCCACAAACAAGCAGGAACTGAATGAAACTGCAGCAAAGGCCTAGCAGAGCATCTCAAAGGAAGAAACGCAGCATAAAAACTCTAAAAACATTTGACCCTAATTATCAAGCCACTGTTCCAGTAAGTAAAAATGTGACTGAGCCTTATGTTGACAACCAGAAAGTTGCCGATTGTTACACTGTACTGTATTTGCACCACGTCACATTTCCCACAGTTCTGCTTGTTTGTTTCTCTGATTCTAGGTAAACAGCTACACAATTTTATGCACAATAAAATAGTTTATAAGTCAAAAGTTTTTCCATGAAGGTAACATGTTTAAGATTAAAAAGACTGTGTCCCGAAAGAAAGGAGAACTGAACCAGAAATTATAAGTTGGCATATGAATTATTACCCGCAATGAAATACTACTACTGAAAGATTTGATATAGTTCAACCCTTTTTCTGGCACATGTTAGCTCAGCTCAGTATTAGCTTAACTAGCCAACACACAACCCTGCCCCCAAGCGAGACAAAAAATAAGCAATTTCATACACTCAAGGGACACATCTCACCACAGCTCAGCTTACCAGGAATAGATACAGCGGTACAACCCTTTCGGGTCAGAAACACGACGGAAATAATCATAGTACAGCTACAGAGTGTTCCAGGTAACGGGCCTCTTAGCACGCTCGCCATTTCGCGTTTGACAATCAACATTACGTCATCAAACCGCGCATTAAAATACACTTTTCCCAGACAGATTTTCCAATTATGGTCGTCGAGGGTCGAAATACACGTTGCAAGCCATCGGCATACATACCTCAACTTTGGTTATGATGCTTCAGAAAGTTATTCTGCGATAATATGTCCTTCGACGCATGTATCGCTGTCCTACTCTCGTTGCTCTAAAAAGGGCGGTCGTTCAATGCTCGGGCCTCGGATTCCCAGAAACCCTTGCGAAGTCAAAGACGCCGGGGAGCGTTGCTTGGTGACAGTGGCAAAAGGCAAACATTTACCTGGTTGGGGGCAATTAACGAACACCATCGTGTATTATAACTAGACAAAAGCAATGCCACCTAAATTTCAATTTAATCCACGAGGTCACTTAACTCGTGTTCATTTGGAAAATAAAGCTTAATTCAACAGAAGTCCAATTTTGTACTAACTCTTTCTTGGTGTATGACAAATGAAAATAAAAGTAGGCAAACAGGAAAAGGGACAAATTGTGCTCTTCCTCTGTATATGAAGAAGCCTGAGCCATCAAAATTCTGTTCAGCTCCTCTTTCTGCAAAATAGAAGGGGAATTAGTTAGACAAGAGTGCTTGATTATTAACCCAGGTTAAAGCTCAAGTGAATCATCTAAAAAATTCCACCTGATGGTCGGACGCTCCATTAAGTTGAAGTGATCAGGTCTGAATCAAGTGGGCCAAATGTGAGGAGTCTGAACAATTATTTGACTGTGTGGTCCAACATGATTGTTTCTTGTTATTTTTCTTTCAAACTGGGAGAGTGGTTTTTGTCTAGAAGGTTTCTAAGATACGGTACTTTTTCCACTATTAGTTTTAGCTCTCTGATAGACACTAGTTTGGTGAATAGCAGTTTGCCTTGGTTGAAAATTATATGCACTATCGTAATTTGGTCAGTGTGACATTGGGTTATACACCACAGTGCCAGGCTCTGTAAATGAATAACTTGGAAGGTGAGTCGTGTTCTGCTGTGTCAGCTGATAGCTACAGTGAAGTTTCAACACCCCACTGCCCTAATCAGGCGATGTTCTTTTGAAGACTTTCAGTCAGGATTCAGAATCCACCATAGCACAAAAACATCACCAGTGAATGCTACTAATGATCTTCTTATGCTTCTGCCTGTGGAATAATCTCTGTACTTGTCCTGTTAGACCTCAGTGCAGCATTTGATACTGTTTTTCATAATATTTACGACTGAGAAAACACAACTGATATCAAAAGAAATGTGGTGCACTGCTGTAAACCATATTTGCATGAGAGACTCCAATTTGTTTGGTCTTCACACATAAAGGTAATGGGGTTCCACAGGGTTCTGTGCTAGGTTCAGGACTTTTTACATTATACAGTACCAGTCAAAAGTTAGTATACACCTTCTCATTCAATGTTTTTCTTTTTGTTTCACATTGTAAATTAATACTGAAGTCTTACAGACTAGGAAAGAACGCATAAGGAATTTTGTAGTAAACTTAGTGTTAAACAAATCAAAATATGTTTTAGATTTTAGATTCTTCAAAGTAGGCACCTTTTGCTTTGATTACAGCTTCATGAGGTAATCACCTGAAATGGTTTTCCAACAGTCTTGAAGGAGTTCCCAGAGGTGCTGAGCACTTGTTGGCTGCTTTGCCTTCACTTTGTGGTCCATCTTATCACAAACCATCTCACTTGAGTTTAGATAAGGTGATTGTGGAGGCCAGCTCATCTGATGCAGCACTTCATCACCCTCTTTCTTGGTCAAATAGCCCTTACATAGCCTGGAGGTGTGTTTGGGGTCATTGTCCTGTTGAAAAACAACCCATAGTCCTACTAAGCGCAAACCAGATGGGATGGCATGTCGCTGCAGAATGCTGGTTAAGTATGCCCATCCATTCATCCATCCATTCTCTTCTGCTTAACCTGTTCAGGGTTGCGGGGAGGCTGGAGCCTATCCCAGCTGTCACAGGGCAAGAGGCAGGGTACACCCTGTACACAGAGAGACAAACAACCATTCACACTTACATTCATACCTATGGGCAATTTAGAGTCACCAATTACCCTAACCCCAGTCATAGCATTTCTTTGGACCGGAGTACCCAGAGGAAACCCACGCAGACACGTGGAGAACATGCAATCTTCACACAGAAAGGCCGAGGTGGATTGGAACTGGTTATGTATGCCTTGGATTTTAAATAAGTCGCCAATAGTCACCAGCAAAGCATCCCCATACCATCACACTTTCTCCACCGTTCTTCACGCTGGGAACTACACATGTAGGAACCATCCATTCACCTTTTCTGCATCTTACAAAGACTTTTAGAACAAAAAATCTCAACCAAAGGACAGATTTCCACTCGTCTGATGACCATTCCTTGTGTTCCTTGGCCCAAGCCATTCTTCTTTTCTCTTCTCTTTTCCTTTCACCCCCATCCAGTTGCAGCAGATGGCTGCCCCTTCTATGTTTGTGACTGTGCCTGCAACAGCATATCCTCCACATACGTTAAGGCTACAGTATCTCTTGTACTCTTACTTAAAGTCCTACAGTATGCAGAACTGCTGGTGTTTTCCCTTATTTCCTATCCCCTAACCCCAAGGTAAAACTACACCAGTAGTACAGATATTGTATTTGGCCTGAGTGCTCCTGGCACAAACTCTTTGACTCAGCAGGAGATTTGCTGTTCCATCTGTCATCTGTTTTGTATGAAACATATCAACATGGCAATATGAAAAACTGAACTTGTAGAGATACACAGGGGTTTGGAACAGTGCAAGAATGATCACCTTATATTCACACTACCATGTCTGTTAAGGCATTTTAATTCTTTGTTAAACTACAATCTCACTGATAATTGCTTGCCTAGTCAAAACCAGACTGAACTTTGAGCTTTCTCAAAGACATGGCCTATATCTGCAGACAGATGACACCATATGGGTAGTTGTACTTTGAGTCTGTTTACAGCTTTTATGTAATCAAACTTTGGATGCCTTGCTTACTTCAACCTCTTTTACACCAGGGCTTCTAACATTGCATGATGAAATTTCAAAGGATTTTAGAAAATGAAGCTCCTTTCCTTTGAGTTCTTAGATTTACTGTCTCCCTGCAATGCGCATTTCAGCATTTTCTTCTGTTGCTCGAGTGGTCTAAATTCCTCTTTCAACTGAAGCATGTAAGAACTGTAGAGTACAATTTGCTATTCAGTACTACTCATTACTTAAGATGCTTGTTTTATCTTATCATGTTCTTACTGCAGATGTACTTTAAACTGCAGCATTCTTCAGTTATACCAGCTGTGCATATTGCAAGAGGCTTTTCTAGGTGTTTTTGTGTGAGTTTGCAGAAGCATGCTGGACACCAGCCAGAGTTCCGCCCCGTGTACTCTGCAGAAAGTACGAAACAGAATTGCACAACATTCTTTCATATTATTGGCCTCATAATACACCTTTATATGTTACATATTAACAAAGCAACAACTTTGATTTACAAGTCAAATGTATGCACTATCTCCAGCGCTTACATAAGGGTAAGAGACAAAACTTTTTGCCCTTACACCATTTCCCTTAAAGGAATCCCATGTGACAAACTGTCCTTTGCAAACTGAACATGTTCCATTAAAAATATTTGTGTCCCGTCAGCAAGCGGATTTCATGCACTTTGCCTTTTTTTTTTTATCTTCATAAAAGTGTAACGATCAGCAGACTGCTGCAACTGAACTTTGTCCTCCTTCCTGACACAAAAACAACAGCCGGACTATTTAAGGGGGGAGCGGTGAAGGAGGAGGCTTGTTTTTGTTCAGAGAGCTGCAGCAGCGCAGAGCTGAACAGAGGATTGGAAACTTTTTAACCAGAGGGTAAGTGATAATATTTATTCTGTTGATTTACATAAAGTAAATACATATAAGGTGACATTTAACTACTGTGGCTTTACTACTAAATAGTTAAAAACTAAGAACGCAGATGTCATGGTATTTTGCAAGACAGAGTGTTTTCATTTTGCATTAACTAAAACTAAACAATGTTCTACTTGAACTTTTTTGCTTGACATGCATGTGTGCAATGCAGAATGCACTGCTTGATTAAATAATCAAGCGTGCTGGACTTAAATTTACTGGACTTAAATGTGTATTGCAACACCGTTGAAAACATAGGAACTTCACATAAAGTGCTCTGTTCACTCCTATTAGTTCCAGTTTCCAGTATGTACTGTCTAGTTCAGGAAATTTCCTGTTATGATTTGAGGAATGTAATAGTGATATGCCTTCTCTGACCTTTGGTACTGTCATGCTATGTTTTTCTGCTGAGTTTTGTAAATTTCTGTTTCTTCCTCTTCTTTCTATCTTGTTTCTCTCTGTGCGCAGAAGGTTGGGGCAGTGAGGAGGCGCCACAGGGATGTGGGCAGGCCTCAGCTTGCTCCTCACTCTCTGCCTGCTCCATGGGGGTGGGGCAGAGAGTGAGGGGGGTGGGCCCCGCTGTCAGCCACCTCCAGCTTGGAGGATAGGCGACGCGGAGCCGATGAAGGGGTCAATAGGCCGAGTGACGGTGGTGGCCCTTTTACAGGCCAGCTGATTGTTCTGCTTGGTGCAGGCTTCCAGGTACGTGTCCAGCATGAAAAAATAATCATCTGGCATTTTTGATTATTTAGGAGGGGAAAAAAAGTGGCATTACTGTGCATCAGCCCTGAACTCCTAAATCTATGGCAAAGCACAACAGACTGCTAATTTAGTCAGGAAATGGTAAATAAATTATATGGGATATGTATATATTGCAAAGAAGTCCTCCTGTTCATAGTTGTAGAAGACATTCCAGGAAAGCAAATTACTTTGATACTGATTCCCAGTGTCTCTCATCTGAGCAGAATAGATGGCCTGCAGCTGCAGCTGGACAGTCAGGGTTTCAAGAATGTAGTCTACATGGTCGTTAACCACCAGGGGGAGCAGTCCCGGCGCCTGCACCCTTTGCTGGAGGCGAAACTTTCCAAGAGCGTCACACTCTACAAGCAGGTCGAGCAGGATCCTGATGTTTGGCAGACACTGGGTGGAGAGAAAGATGACTTTTTCATTTATGACAGGTTTGACATTAAGTGGATAACTCGCTTGTATTTTTTTAAGGGAAAATCAACAGCACAATATAATTTTGGATGGGGTTCATCTCAGTGCTTTCCTGTCCCTTTGCAATCAGGTGTGGCCGTCTCACCCACCGCATTTCACTTCCATACTCCATCATTGGACAGGGCCATATTGAGAGGGCAATCAAAGATACCTACTGCAAACGCCTGTGTGGAGAGTGCACACATGAGGTATAGATCAAATCCAACTGAGAGAAAATATTTTTTAAGTGAAATAATATAATAATTAATGAAAGACAAGTTCATAAGCTGGAACCTATTTCATCTCTGCTTGCATTTTCCAGAATACTGAGATCCCAGAGGAGTGCAACGAGAAAGTGGATGCTCAGCCTGATGTCCCAACTGAACAGGATGACACCAGACATGGTCACAGTCATGGGCATCACCATGGTCATGGCCATGGCCATCATCATGGAAATCATGCTGACCACAGTCAAAGACAGCATGGTGTTAGACACCATGAAGGTGACATGCCTCAAACTCACCATCAGTTTGATTTAGGCCAGATTCCACAGGTGCACATTCAGCACGTACCGCAGGAGGCCCACGTAGCCCACGACAGGCCTTGAGTACCCGGGAAGAGCAGGTGAAAGTTAAAGTACAGCTGACAGGGGCCATCAGGCACTGACAGTGAAACTGCGAGCAGCTGATGCTGACACTGACGCAGGCTGTTTGGCGAGGCAGGGAGTGAGCAGCCAGTCGGTCTCTGACACTGTAATGAGGTGCTGCCCTCCTCCTGACAGTGACAGGGACTGATAGGCGATGCAGCCAATAATGTTAGGGAAACCTGACAGTGACGCTTGCCTCACGCTGCCTGACAGCAGCCTCAGCCAGCCCAGTGAGACTGACCCCCGGGTGCTGCGAGCTGAGCATGACAGCAGCCTCAGCCAGCCCAGTGAGACTGACCCCCGGGTGTTGCGAGCTGAGCATGACAGCAGCCTCAGCCAGCCCAGTGAGACTGACCTCAGGGCGTTGCGAGCTGAGCATGACAGCAGCCTCAGCCAGCCCAGTGAGACTGACCTCAGGGCGTTGCGAGCTGAGCATGACAGCAGCCTCAGCCAGCCCAGTGAGACTGACCTCAGGGTGTTGGGAGCTGAGCATGACAGCAACTGTAAGCTGATACTGATATCAGCTTTATATTAACACCATCCAGTAACACCGGGGCCAAATGCTCTTTTTACCAACAAGTATTACCCTGAGAGAGGCAGGACGGGGGCAATCCTGACAGCAGAGCAGTGGGTTAAATTAGGGTCCAGTATCAAACAGAATTAACACATTGAACACAGCAGCTAGTGCTTATGATCCAAATAATTTCATTGTGCTTTAAAGAAGATCCCAGTTTTACGTATCTGTGTCTGTCAGGGGGTTGCCCTCATCCTTTCTCAGGAGTGTATGTGATTGTCATGTTCATAAATTACCCCCGCTGTTTTGTTCTCTCCATCCTTTATGAAACCAGATGCAGAAACTATGCTCTAGTGGCGTCTGTATGATGTCAGGCTGGAGAGAAAGGAGAGGGTGGTTTAAAACATGATAAGCACTTCAAAGGGTTCAAGAAGGAAAATAACAGAATCTGCAATTAAAAAAGAAAATTAACAATTTAGAAAGAACAGAAGACAATACTCCAACTGTATCCCAGTTTGTGAATTAGTTAAATATGTTTTAGGAAGATGGTGTTTACCTTTTTGATTAGGAAGCCCAACAGCACTGGTCCATTACTGAAGAAAAGTACTAGAAGATCTTTAAATAGAAACCTAAAAACTTTAGACCAATAATTTTTCTATGGGCATGCTATCAATCATTGTTCTTGAGCATATATGTAACAACAGTAACTAACACAAATGATTTTCTTTATGTTTTGTCCACAAGCTTTAACATACCTCAGGTCCAACTTTTTTCCATAAGAAAAAAAAACCCTTTAATTTGTTTGCATTAACCATTGAATTTATTCTTTCACTTTTCTTTTACCAAATTTGGTATTTAGCATAGAAAGTTCACGCATTTCTACACGGCTTTTTTAAAGGTTTAGGGAGACAGCAAGGAAAAAATGAGAGTGAAGCAATGAATGAATGTTTGAATACACTCTGTTCTTAATGATGGTTTCAGTGGGAAGATTTCAGTCACCCTGAAAACCTGAAGCATAGACAGAGAACTGTATTGGGATTGTATGCAAGGTGAAAAAATGAGAGTTCAATAAAGACTTTGTCACTCTTCTAGATTTTGTGTACATTATTATACCACTTTATCCACCATACTTACCTTACAATGTTTCACAAGTTTCACAGCTGATACTGTTTTTACATAAAACAATTTTATCTGCGCTCAAAACTGTACGGATCACAGTAAAGATAATTATGCTACTCTGCATTCATTACAATACATAGAAAAAGGAAAGTGCAATGAACAAGACACATAACATGTCTTTACACCTTCATGTGGGCATCCCGCAATTTACAAACTTAAAAAAATATGCATTCACAAGAAGAATAACGGTCCATAACCAATCTCTTACTGCATGATGTACAAAAAATAAAATACAAAAATAATGGCGACCACAGGAAGTTTGCTAAGATGGAGCGAGACGTGCCTTTCCTCCTGGCCGTCTTCCTCCCACAGCTCAGAGATAATTGATGCTGTTATCTAGGTTTAGATGTGAGAGCGTTTGCACAGTTGTGTGTTTGTCTGTTAGCCCTGTGATGAGACCCAACCAGAAGGTACCCGCCTTTATAAAGCATAAAGGAAAATGGATAGACGGAGGTACTGGATGTCTCATAAAACATTTTCTTATGACAGTAATATAATTATTATACACATAAGCATTGTTTTATAAGAAAAAATGAGCCACATCCATACGTAAAACATAATGAAGGACATATTAGCCTATTAGACATATATAATATGTAAACATGTACTATTGAATGGGAAATTCTTACATTTCCATATGGGATGGATTAGCATTCATCACAAGAGCATGGTCTGTAACAGTTGCTTTTTATCCCCATAAAACAGCTCTTTGTCTAGTTTTCCTCCTCCTCACCCACCACCTGTTGCACGCACTCTTCTTCCCCTGCCTTGTACACTCTGAGCTGGCTTATATAATGCTTTCATCACATCATTAGCAACAAGTGAAATGTCTTGAGCTGTTAGGCGCAAGTAATCACATGAGTGTTGTAAATTTGTTTATCCTCTGCCACCTGTAATTGCCATTGCACATCACTGTGCGAAATTTGTTTTAACAAAAAATATGACTAGATTTTTGCATGAAAGAATGAATAAATCTACAAATTGTCTCTGACAAGGTGAAAACTGAGATGATGGACACTGGGGATTTAGTGTTTTAGCAACTGAGAAAACCTGTGAGTAGATAAATTTTTCCCTTAAGGATATCTGAAGATGATTTCTGCAGAAGGCACTTTCACGTGAAACTGTTTGCCCAAATATTTGTCAGCAGAGGGCAATGAAGATCTACACAATAAACCAACATCACCGTCGCTGCACCTAGCCGATGAGTACAATGATGAAGCTGTTTCTTCATACCATAGTCATTGACAAATCCACACAAATTAGCATGTTTAATATTTCAACTGATTAATAAAGTTACTTTTTAGGCTGTTGGGATCAAGCTGTGTGTTTGTATTTTCCTCTGAATCAAAGCACACATCACAGCGCCAGTTTATCTTAAGTAGTTATCTATTGGGGGATGAAAGTACTTACTGTGTCAGGATATGTTTTCACTTAAATAGAGCGCTATGCTCTAACTTACATTTCTTGTTCCTGCTGATAATGAAAACTACCAATTTTACTTGATGGTGTGGTACTGTTTGTCTTCTTGCTTGTTATTAAAATGGCCTAAGATGCAAGAACCATTAACGAAAATGTCATCATGAAGAGGTGCATCTTAAGCACATTTCTCTTGTGCTATGACTCATATAGTGATGACAATGTGCAGCTCAAAATCCATGAAATTGTCTCCAACGCTTAAAGTGCACCACCCTCTGCTCAGCATCATGTAGCTGAAATGCTTGTTGGACTGTGTCTGAAAAGGTCAACAAGCAACCGGAGGTAATAAATGAGGCTGAGGTGGACTGCTTGTGTGGGTATAATTGGGCTGAAGATCCAATACAGAGGAACAGTGACTTATGGGTAATTACCTGCAATGTCCTGAGACAAAGAGCTGTGAGTGGCTGTCTCTCTGATTCAATCAGCCCCACACAGAGCAGGGCAGTACACAGCCTCTGTCTTAATTGTCCAATATGCTTTCCCCTCGATGCACAGATGCACAACGGTTCCTCTGCACTTAAACCAGCAGAGAATCACACACTTGTGAACTCGTTCACACAAAGTTCCCCTCTGTTTCTCACAAACAAGCACACATTCTTCCCCCCTCCAACCACCGCACATACATGCATGCAATTCCACTCGTCATCTCCGTCAGACACACAGAGAAATCTGTTTGCATTTACACTCTCAGACCACACTGAGCACTAAATTTTCTTCATTAACAGACTTCTTCTGTCACTGAGTGCTGATCTGGGCTGACCTTTACTGTGCAGCGTGCCGCTTGTGTGCTTTCAAAAGACACAGCTGGCAGTGGTTTAGTGAGGTCTTGTGAAGAGCTTGTGGAATTGCATTTTAAATGGAATTAGTGATAACTACTGTTCTAAATTATCTATAATCGGTAACATGATCTTGACAACCCAGAGAAATCGAATTTGTTGGGTTTGCTTTTGCGTTTATAACACAAAATGAGTTGAAAATAAAACAATTGGTTTAATGTTAACTGCAGAAAGATGCTTTGTAAACAGCATTAACAATTCAATTTGATTTGCCTTTAAAATGTTTTATTTTTTTTTTCATTCTTGAAGACAACGTGACAAAAATAATGACCAAGATGCTGTATATTTATTCTGTAACTTGCTGAGAGCTTATTGATCACATATACAACACCAGAAAGGCTCAATTGGCAAGGGAACAACATCAAATAAACATCACGTTCTTGGCCCTGAGTAAAACAGCAGCCAACAGACAAGGACAGTGGCTCCAACCACGGGGAGGTCTAAAAATATGAAGAAAATAAGCCAATGCAAACCAAAACCTCATACTTGAGACCACAATGGTGATGTGTCTGATTTCGGCATGCAGAACATTTCCAGTTTTATTAAACAAGATGACAAATGGCAGAGAATATATTACTCATGCTACACCATTCACAGTTAATTTGGCTAAGGTGGCGGGACTCTAAGCAGACAAATAAATAGCACATAGAAGGAAATAGAGTGGAGCCACTGAAGGTCATTAAAAACCAGACTGTATACCGCTGTACTCAAGTCAAGAATTAAACTATTTCCTCAACAAGCTGAAAAATGTGTGGCTCACTGCTCTTTGCTTGATAAAGAGTAACAAGCAGCACAGATTCCAGCAAAACTACTTCCAGACACGATAGCACGACAAAAGCCACACTTGGACTGACAGGCTGGGGGCTAAAACGCGTCATTATAAAATATTTTACCCCCCGTCAAAAATGCACTTTCAAATAATGAGATGCTGAAATCACGCTGTGGGAGGAAAGTCAGAGTGCAGAGTAACAATATATCTATTTCACTCTGCCTCTATTTTTGATATGACTTCATTAAAAATCTGCTTTATCTATCTGTAAATCTTATAGCAAATATTAAATAATCCATTACAGTACATCTTTCTAGCAATCTGTTAGTGTAAAACACGTCCTTTTTAAAATAAACTCCGTAAAACAAAACTGAAGCTTATCAATACTGATACTGTTCCTCATTTTCTGATTACTGTGCTCACTAGAAAATATAATGCTATTCACACTCACTTACAAAATCTGACTACTATTTTTAACATCAGACATATATTGTATGTGTACAAAGTGCTTCCTCTAAAGTGTCTGTAACATTTATAAGCTTGATATAACAATTGAAATATAGTAAACATTTGTACAGCTTGAAGAAAAGAAGCACCTCCCAAATATTTCTACCATTCTATAACCGTTGAAAAAACACACTCTTTCACAGATTTAACTTTTTTGTTGTTGTTGTTGCTGTTTCATATTTCAGTTTGCACACTTTTTAAATCGCCATGGTACAACTGATGCGGAATCAAAACAGTGCTATTCGCATTATCTGATCTTCCTTCTTATAGCTAGAGAGCCTTCTGGGAATCTTTGGATGTGTAACCACTGTGAAAGATTCTAGCGGCAAAACAGTCCCGTTAATAACGCTACTGATTACTGATTTCGCCCACAAAACATCATGTAACATTGTGCATGTTACAGTGATCGTCGCACTCTCAACTGACACTATAGAAAGCCTGAATGCTGGAAAAATGCATGCACTGAGCAGCAATATATTGTGGCTAGTACTAATGACATAAAAATATACACTTGTAATTTTACAGCTATAGTAAATATATTAAGACATTTCTGCAACAGCAAGGACTTGCTGGTATCATCTGCATTAGGGTGCAAGGACATAACACTGAGATCTTTTCGAAGGAAGGAGAGATTGAGACGGAAAGAGACAGAAATAGAGACTTGACATATTAATCAGATCCATGTAAAAAATAATATGGCCCGTGTTTTGCTTTGTTTTTTGTTTTGTATGGGATTGTCTGATAAAAAAGGCATATACTATCTGACTCATCTTTCTACTTATCTGCATTAACAACATATTTCTATGCAGGATGTGCTTCCATTGCGCCGTAGAACATTTGGTTTATGGTGAGAAAGGATCATTTTGAGGCTGCCTGGATTTTAAACAGTAACAATGCATCTGATTTATTCCTGGACTTGTTGAGATTTCAATTCATCATGTTGTGCCGCAGACAGGCCTGTGTATAGCTTACATTTTATTAGACTTTGCTACGCTGTCACATTTGTGACAGGCATTTTGTCGGGTGTCATAGAATTCATAGGATGAGGGGCCTAAAACTTTACAAAAGTTTTCCTCACGCTAACATTATATTACAAAAAATGTTATATTTTCCTTGAACTAGGACAAAGTTACAGTAAAAGCTAATAAGGCTTTAAGCTATAGATCTGATTAGATCTGATATGTAATTCAGTTTTTCTGGGGAAATAATGCTCACATATATGTACATGCCTGTTTGCAGTTAATAATTTTTGATTTGAAAAGTTTTATGAGCATGACCAGCAGCATGCATACGATGGTTTACAGCTGAACAACTATATAAGGGAGGCAAAATGTAAAATATGAGTAAGAGAAATTACTTTGTGCATAGTTTTCATGCATGCATGTTGCTGTTGTAGTGCTTGTGTAGATTTTTAATAGGGAATCTGCAAAATTCATCAACACATAGCACTTCTAGATCTTGCCAGTACAAAGCAATGCATCAGCATAATACCCTAGCACAGAGCTGTCGAGCCAATGACAGTATTATAGGCACAAGCTGTTAACACTTGGCAGTTAATACGTAGAAAGAGTTTGCTGATTACATCTAAAATATACCTTCACAGTCTTTCAACTTGCTCCGTTTACACGAGAAGAATACAAATCCCAAGTAGAAGGCTTGAGCAGTTTAACTTAAAGAACAAATTTTAAGCTGTGCTCGTCTCTCTGAATTGCTAGGTGTGTGCCTTTTTTTCTACTAGACCACAATATCAATGTGCCCTTGAGCAAGGCACTTGGTGGTGCTCAGTAATATATAGCGCAGGTTTCTCCAAGGTATTAGTTTAATAAGTGTTTTAATTTCTGTCTCTTCTACTTCTGCATCAGTCAGTGATTTCCTTCTTTTCCCAGACTTCCTTTAAACACATTCCAAGGAAAGAAAGAGGTATAATTGTGACAATAAATGTAATAACTTGAATTCGTTGCCCTGACTTTGGCATCTGTGTATGTGTGTATGTGTGTGTGTGTGTGTGTGCTGGATGCTTTACTTCATTTGTTTAAAGCATTAAACAGTATATGGAACTACTAGTTAAAAGAAGCATAGCTTGACCTCATATAATCTCAGTTTGACTACTTTGAAAATGTGTTTAGACAAAATGAAGAAAGGAATGCAAGCTAAATCTGGATAGGTACTGAACAGTGTATTAGGTTGTTTTGTTTTTTATAAAAAATATATCTCTAGGGAAATACTAATATGGCATGATGAGATAAGAAAGATAAGAAAATAAAACTGACAAAGTACCTCGGTGGTGTAAACATCAATGGCTTCTGTTTGATGTTAAATCATACACCATCAATCATACGCTGACAGTGCTCGGTAAAATTAAGACTGTAACAGTGTCATTGCTCTGAACACAATAAGCCAGAGCAGCAATGCGACACAAGGCAGTTACGCGCTGATATTATGCTTGTTTGACTCATTACAGTCATGCAACGATGCATGAATATACTGACAAGAGCAAACTGTGGATTTGGTATGTGATGTTATTTGCCTGGCTCAAAAAACTGATTGAGCAGATGCATCTTTTTATATCGACAGCATCCTCTGACAACAGACACCCGTACACATCTCATCCACCCAGTTACTTGGTTTCCAGCAAGAATCAGGTAGGACGACTGTGGGTAACTTCCTGGTAAATCAGCCTTATATCTGACGCCATTGTCATTTCATTGTGAGAGGTTCCCCAGCAAGTCTGGGGTAATGTACCCCACAGGCATAGGTGCCTTGAATGGGTGCTGTGGCAGGCAGGGAGGCGGTGTGTGGTGGGTAGATGGGTTAAGGAGCAGACTATGATGACTGTCTAACTCCTGAACCACTGTGTAGTCTGCAACAGGAGCAAAGAACTGGGGAGAGTCAGGAAGAATGTAAGGTGACTGATTAACCTCTGTTGTGACTGCAGGTCTAGGCTCCACTGGCTGAGGGCGTATGATATGGTACCCCTCACCAGGCATGAGCGAGCTGGGGGGAGGAGTGCTGATCTGCTGGACATTGCTCTCTGTAGTGTAGCCATTTCCCTCTGGATCCACTACTATCAGGCGAAACGGCAGCTCTTTTTGCTTCCGTTCCTCAGACTCCTCACTGTCTTCATTTCCTTTTTGCTTCTTTTTTGTTTCCTCCTCAGTGGCTGAGATGCTCTCCTGGATTCTGAGTTGCTGTCCAGGAGACAACACCACACCACCAGAGGGCATAACATTGCTGACCTGAGCATAGAAGTCTGTGTTGACCCAGGTCTGAGGTCCTCTAGCTTGGGTTTGGATGAGAGGCCTATCACCTGTCGTAGAGGCTGAGGATCTTTCAACAACATCAAGGGAGGGTTCTTTGTCATCAGGTTGCCCTGGCAGAAGGGTGGCCATCAGCATTAGGGTTTCTTGTTCAGGCAGATCTGTGTTGTAACAGCCAGCCCGCTCTGAGTCAGCATCAGGGGCACTGGAGGAGAAGCAACGAGCAAGAGAAAAGCAAAAATAAATAAATAAAAAATTAGCATTTGCTGAGTAATTTGGTAATAAGACCTTTAAATGTAAATCTATACCACACCTGACTGCATTGGAGCAGCCTATGTTGAAGTGCTGGGGCTGACCCAGGAGCTTCTGGGTGTCTGAGCTTCGGTTATCCTCTTTCCCTCCACTATCTTCATCCTCCACATCCACCTCGATAAGCTCCACCCATGGCTCATCTTGGTAGAAATCTGGTGCGTAAGTAGGTAGGCAGTCGATTCCTCCACCACTCAGCATAAAATTCAGCTCATCCAGTTTCCCCTTCTGTAAGTGTGCAAATTTGTAAGTGTATATATAAGTGTGGTGACATTTAAATGCAGAAAGTTCTAACAACTGCAACTATTAAACACTCTGACTTATAAGTTGAGTTGGTGTTTAGAATCTTAAGTGCAACAAAAAGTGTATTTTATCTTTGCCTACTGTCAAAATAACAGCAATTTTTTTTAAAATTAATTCACATCAGGATTTTTTTCCAGTGTTCAGAGGTCAGATTGTTTTGCAAAGGTTTTAAATGCATGCTGTAAATAACACACCCACAACACAATGCTGAACCACGACCCTCTTCCTGTTTAATTCTCCCTCAGTGGTCCTATTATCCTTGTCTTCTTGTTCAGTTTTGTTTCACATTTATTTGATGGTTGACTCAGATGATAAACAGGTAGTGACTGGGAGAGAGGATGAGTGGGTGATGCAGTGATTGAGTGACGCAACGTGTTCCTTCCAAATAAGCCGCGTGGAGAGACGGTCTGGTTTTTTGTTTTTTTAAGTCAAAATTGCAATTCACTTTTATTCAATTCAATTTTTTTCTATAGTGCCAAATCACACCAACAGTCGCCTCAAGGCACTTTATATTGTAAGGTAAAGACCGTATAATAATAGAGATGTGATTACAAAATGCCTTATACGGTTTCTTTACTTAATAAAAGTGCACAACTGCAAGCACTGTCATTTTTTGTGTTTGTTTGTTTATAATTCCACCCTTCTTCATATCCAAATCTATTCTGGATATTCTAAATAGTGTAGGTATAAGAAGCCATTTGACTCTGGATTTCTGAGTGAAAAAATATGATTATAATATATCAATAATGCTACTTGATTGCTGGTGTCTCGTATTTGCTCACATAAGAAAAATCACAGCGCAAAAATACCTTTAATAGCTCTGAATCGATGCCTTTGATTTTGGGTGCAGGAACAGGCGGCAGCAGAAATATCATTAATCTGCAATGACAGGAGAAGTTGATACAGATGATTCATTAACAGCGAGAGACAGCAGTGATGGAAAAGCTGCACAGTCTGCTTCTGATTTAGCAAATACGTCACTGTTTCACAAATGTTTTGGACACCAATAAGGTACGTCCATGAAAGATAGGGAGTGTGTGACTGTTCCTACCGGTTCTGCTGAGAGATGACTATGAGCATGAAGAGTATGAGGATGCCCACAGTGCCAAACACAAGAACCACTGTGAGATGGACAGCAGACTCTAAGACGCAGAGTGAAACAGATCATCATTATCACAACCAGTGCTCGCGCTTGATCACGTTTATGCAATCACACTGTGTTAAACGTACAAAGAACAAGAGCGCAGTCATCTTCATTATTTGCATTTCACCAAAGATGTATTGCTTTATTCTAAGAGCCCATATACCTGTGCCAGGAATCTCAGTCACTTGAATGAAGATGGAGTCGCTGAATTCGCCAAACTTAATGAAGGCCTGCATCCTGCAGCGGATGTGTACTTCATATTCTTTCCCTAAGTGCAGACCGTAGATTGTCTGATGAGTGTTTCGCTGAATCTCCAGCTGAAAATCGCAAAAACAGACAAAGCTTTTTAAAATAGAAAAAAAAAAAGTGATGTTGTTGTTGTTGCTGATGCAGCTCTATGACAGAAATAGCAACAACACCAATGCTGAGGCTGAGTAAGAAAAGGAGGGTGTCAAGAGGTCCCTGTTTATTTTTGGCACCTGTAACTGCAACCTTTCCAAAAGCACAATTGTTGGTGCACTTCAGATAGTCTGGATAGAAGGCATGCTATTATAACAGATGGACGTGAGGTCTCCAGTAAGCAAGCCAGGCAGCAATGAATATGAGCCTGTACCAGCTCCCATGGCCTCTGACCAACAGATTCCTCCATTCACTTCCTTCAGAAAATCTAAGGCCTCACTTTGGCTTCCACAGCCTTGCCAACAAAGCGGCACTACATTTTAACCACAAGTGTTTAGGGGGAGGGAAAGAGAGACATTACACCCTGCCTCAGTGGCCTACAATCTACTTTTAAGAGCATGCGTGAGTGTTTTTTATTTGTGTGAACAAAGATGTGCAAAAACGGGTTCTGTCAGTGTGAAGAATTGAGAGAATTAAAAAGCTAAGAATAAAAAACTTACTGCTTCCCAGTTTGTGGTATTTCTCTCTCTGTACTGCAGCTCATACTCAACACGCATCCATCCCAACCCAACATCAGCAGTGGGCGGGGGCTCCCAGTTAACTTTGACATCATAATTTAGCCCAGAAGGACTTATATTGAGCAGGGTCCAGTTTAGAGACACTGGTGGGTCAGGACGTACTGTCAGGAAAAAGGCAAAAGTTCATACTCAGAAAGGAAAAAAGCACACAGCTGTTTACAGCTACTGATTTGGCATATTAAAAAATGTTAACAGAATATTTTAAAAACAGCCTGCATATATTCAATAAGTCAATAAATTGCATTATCTACAGTATATAATGGCATGATGTGCAACATATCAACTTACAGCAGGTTTTGTAAAGCCCAGAATTTTATAAAAGATAAAACCAGATATATAACAGACACGTCACAAATTGATCGGGTACAATTGGAAACTTTGGCCAGAAGTGGCTGAGGAGGCGGTCAAAAACAATATCAAGAATTATTTGGCGGCATTCATTTTCAAAGTTGTTTGAAATACAACAAGAAGCTGTTGAGACTATAAACAAAGAAGTCTGGAAGAATAAACAGCAAGCAACATCCCGACCCTACCACAGGCCGAGTGGTTAAGACAACACCCAAATGTTATCTATAAAAACAGGCTGACAATCAATTTGTACACATAAACAGAACTCAGACGATCTTTCCGTGAAGGAGATATCAGCCGACACATGACGTTGCCATGTGATAATATGTTACTTCTCAGCATCTTCTACAGTCTTTGTTGGATAAAGCCCGTGAGACATCAAAACATTTAACATTTAAGCACCGTGCATCTGACATAAATAACTGGTGAACAATGATATGCAAAAGAACAAGCAGAATTTCCTGGAAACCATCTGCATGGGTAATTGATCATGCAAGAAATACCCACTTCCTACTGTCTCACATTATGCAATTAAATATGAATATATCTGTAAAAATCCTTTATTACTATCATACAGCTTCAAATGTGGAGGAAACAATTTGATGAACTTTAAAAAAAAATAAATCTACTAACCAATATTCTCCACAGTGAAACAGTCATCTTCATTGAAATAGGTGATGTTGTTTTGAGTGCGAAGCTGCATGCAGTAAGTGATCCAAATAGATGTGTGGTTTTCATCAAAGAAGCATTCCCTGCTCGGATGGATATACTCAGGACACTCCTTCCATTGGCTGGCATGAGAGCTGAATGAGAGAAACAACGGCAGAAAATACAGAAGTAAAAAAAAACAAAATTAACCTCACATGAAGTCCTCTACGAAGCAGGCAATTACAATGATTTCTCAGAGCAAAGTAAGCATTGTGGAGATCACACTCACTCTTTCTTCAGGTAGAAGACTCTGAGTGCTCCAGGGGAGGACAGGTTTTGGAAGCTGCCGGGACTCCACCAACAGCGGAACGTCGCCTGGTCCCTTGAAATGCACTCAGAAAAATGAGGCTCAATGGGAGCTGAAAGAGAGTGAGAGGAAGGAACTCAGTCTGCATTAGGCTAATGAATCCTCTTTATTAACATTTATCTGCATCTGCGGGGGGTTTTTACTTTATCAGTGCAACAATGCCAAACTATATCTTCTGCATCACTTTTCCACAGGAGAGCCGTGTAAGCTTCCTGAAATCTAATCTTAACCTCAGGAAACATGCCACAGTGGAAAAATCATAAAAACACACTTTAGTACCAGCACAAGTTTACGACCCAAACTTGAAGGACAAAAACACCATCAATGAAATGTTCCACATGTCAGCTTTGGGTATTAAGTGTAATCCTGCCTTATTTATACACAACGAGCTGTTATACAAATTCAAAATGCTTCTGTGGCATGTTTCAACATGATTTCTGCAACAATGCACAAATACAAGCTTGCAAATGTGCCAAAGCACTTTATTCCTTTCTCTTAAAACTGCATGTTAAAAGCCAAAGAATAAGCAGCAGGAGTAACTCTTTCGGCAGGCGGCGTGCTAATCT
>VUQK01044210.1:0-11283 GCA_015106715.1 Bujurquina vittata
CTTAAAAGTTTACATCTAAGACTGTTGTGAGAACAGTCTGCGGAAGATTTCTTGCAGACACTAAGTTATGTTCCAAAGAAATATTGTCTCAAGTAGGATCATGATAATAACAAAATAGCCACTGTCACGTATTTAAATATTCAGTCAATCGCTAAGGAAGATAGTCACCCCTCAATGCTTCTTGCATTAGATGCTGAGAAAGCATTCGACAGGGTGGACTGGAAATACCTACACTACACAATGGATAAGATGGGATTGGGTGCTACTCTCATTAGTTGGATTGGGAACTTGAGGATATTACAGCAACTCTGAGACTACGGAAGGACATTTACATAAGAAGAGGGTCTTCAGTTATCTTCTACCTGAAACAGGGGACTTGAATCTTTGTGATATAGAATAACCGAAAAAAAAAAATCTTGAGTACATGTCTGTAAAAGTTATTTCTGTGAAAAAGAGGCAATGTATATGAAGACATTTGTGTGGACCATGTCAAGGATTTGTTCTAATAAAAGTTCAAAAAAAAAATTGGGTGCACAAGTTTGAATTTATGAATTGCACGGCTGTTGAGATCTGTTAGCCCACTGAAAATTCTTAAGACTAATTTGAGTTTTGACAGAATATTTTAATAATTTTTGTGTAGCTTTCTGTCTTAATAAAAATAATGGTTAAATGGGACATACGTTTTTCACTAGCAATGGCAACTATTATCCACACTGTTTCATGTGTAAAATTCAGACTCCTTTAAACTTGACTTTATCCTGAAGAACAAAAATGGGGGAAGCTCTGATTTCCATCTCATTTGCTGTCTGCTACAGGGTGAGTAACAGAAAATGAAAATGATCTGCTCTGTAAAGATTATTTAAGTTAATAAGAGTAATACAGTCTTGTTCATGTAAAGCATACAAATATCTTGCAATCAATGTCTTTAACTTTTTGAAGCACATTTTAAACAGAAAGACAAACAAGAAAACAATGAGCAAACGATTGGTGGAAAATGTTAAGTGCAGAATAAGACCATTACAACTGAACAAATACCATCCACCAGTATAAAACCCAGAGACACCAGGTTTCAGGTGTCTTTAAAGTGTTAAGATCAGCCTTTACCACACTGAATCCATTCAAGTTTAGCAATAAGAAGCATCTCATTAAGACACCTTTTAAAACAGGGAAGAGATCCTGATTTCCATTCCAATAAAATGCATCTCTTTGCAGCGATCATACCTTTGCTCAGAGATTTTCTTTGATGGGATGGGATTTTTAATTTCAGTATTGGAATAATGGAGCTTCTACAAAACTTCAAATTGAATCTTCCTGAAGTTCATCTGAAATTGCAGAACGTAGTTTGTTGGCCCAAACTTCCCTAAATCAATTGTATAAAGAGGAAATTGCCTCCATTTACAGCTACCTAAACTCTACTCCCAGTGAGACAGATTATCTCATCAATAATTTTACATCCTCACTGCATACGACTTTGGATGTTGTGGCACCTCTGAAAAGGAAAGCCTCAACTCAGAAGGGCCTGACTCCGTGGTATGATTCACAAACACACAGCACACAAAGAGTTTCAGTCAGGTTTCAGAATTGGCATGGCATTACCTTGGCCTCCAGTAACTCTGTGAGAAATCGTGCTGTCCTTCAATGTGCACATTAAACAAATATGTAGGACTGCTTTTAGCATTTGTGCAATATTTCAAAAATTAGAAACTTCCTTTCTCAGACTGATGCTGAGAAGCTAATTCATGCATTTATTACTTCTAGATTGGACTGTTGTAATTCATTATTATCAGGCTGTCCTAAAAGCTCCATGAAAAGCCTTCAGCTGCTCCAAAATGCTGCAGCTAGAGTACTGACAGGCACTAGAAAGAGAGAGCATATTTTTCCCATATTGGCTTCACTTCATTGGCTCCCTGTTAAATCTAGAATATATTTACAAAATCCTTCTGCTCACGTGCAAGGCTTTGAATAATCAGGCCCATCTTATCTTAAAGCCCTCATAGTACCGTATCACCCCAAAAGAGCACTTAGCTCTCAGATTGCTGGCTTACTTGTTTCTAGGATACTTAAGAGTAGAATGTGAGTCAGAGCCTTCAGCCTTCAGGCCCATCGTCTGTGGAACCAGCTCCCAGCTTTGATTCGAGAGACAGACACCCTCTCTATTTTTAAGATTAAGCTTAAAACTTTCCTTTATGATAAAGCTTTTAGTTGGGGCTGGATCAGGTAACCTGAACCATCCCTTAGTTATGCTGATAGGCCTTATTCACATGTTTTACTCTGCTTATACTTCACTCTGTCTTTAATAATCTCGCTCTGTTTCACAACATGTCACCAAGTGCTTGCTCATAGGGGGTCGTTTTGACTGATTATCTGTCTCTGTATTATTGTAGGGTCTTTACCTACAATGCAAATTGCCTTGAAGCGACTGTTTGTTGTGATTTGGTGCTATACAAATTGAATTGAATTGAATTGAACTGAATTACATTCGTTTCAGTTAACAGTCAAAAAAATTTGTATCTGCACAGAAAGATAAATTAATCCACAACACAAAAAGGAAGCTTACAACTAAGGTGTGTGCCTTACTGATGGAACAATATGTCAATTACTGAGGGCTTTCTTTGGGCTTAAAAGATCCGCTTGCATCAGCAGCAGGTACCGGACGAGCGGGTGGCGTGAGCAGGCTGAATCCACCTCTGCACACAGGTAAACAGCCACATGACATGCCCACACAACACACACAAAAGAGGGAGAGGCAGCTCAGGGAAAGTCTTCACAAAAAATAATATAGCCTCCCCCAGAGAACATCCTGCCGCAATCCTTGTGTAATTCATAGTTTTGCTGGAAAGTGAATAGCATGATCCACTTTGAGCATCCACAGCTTACTCAGCACCTTGTTGAATTGAAGTCGCAGCCACATCACACCCAATTTATAGTCAGGAAAGAGGAGGGCACTGTTGCCTTTATAGATGAGTTGTTATGCCTTCCAGAGCCGCAGTATCAGCTCCTCAGCTGCAATCGTGCTGGGTGCTGAGAACAAGGATAAAACTGGTTTGAGATCTAAAAAGTCTCATAATATGAAACATGACCTAACTTGATAATTTACCTATGCTTGAAATCACATTATTCTGATTTAGACCACAACAAAGCCAGATTTACTGAGTTGCATTTGAATATGTAGTCTGTAATTTACATCGTGTAGTTTCCACACTGCTTAAATTATAATAAATTAAATTAATTTTAATAAAATACATTTCAATAAAGTATTTTGTGTAGGTTTGTAAACTCAGTTCAGCACAAATGTAGTAAATGAAGAGATGTAAAGGATGTGGTCTGCAATTGGCTGTTCCATTAAAATCTCAACAAAATATATTTTGTTTCCATATCACTACAGATACAAATAAAAACTTTCTTTCTTTCTTTCTTTCTTTCTTTCTTTCTTTCTTTCTTTCTTTCTTTCTTTCTTTCTTTCTTTCTTTCTTTCTTTCTTTCTTTCTTTCTTTCTTCCAAATTCAGCCATTTGAGTCAGGCATGTTGGATCAGGGACACATCTAAAACCTGCAGGGCCCTCAGGGCCTAGAGTTGCCCACCCCTGCCCTACACAGACCACCAGTTTGGCATTGAAGACATGTGAAACATGAAAAAAGCAGATAACCTGAGCGACACATCATGTACAGATGCACAAGTTCATTGATAAAGGTTTGTGTGTTTGCTGTTTGAAATTACCTGCCACTTCATAAAAAGTATCCTCGCTCCCCTTCGGTAGCTAATTGGCGCATGCTTTGGAGTCATTTTTTAGCTCACAGTTTCTGTGCTGTGCTGAGTTGTCTTATCAGTCGTATCAGTCCTCCTGCCAGCTTTTCTGAGAGCCGGATTGCCTCCAGATGTGAACTCAGAGACAAGCTCAGAGAAAAGATCAAACCGCCCAGGAGACTGGAGGAAGGAATCTTAGCAAAAGATATGATTTCTTTGTGAAACACATGATCTCTTTCAGTCTCCTTCAGTGTGCATTTTGCTTCTGTGAAAGGGCATTTTAGAGCATAGTGGCTACTCTTTTTTTTTTTGTCTATTCAAAAAAGGAGCCACTAAAATAAAACTAAAAACCGATACAATTTGGATGTTGAAGGAAAATAATGACTCTTCGTGGCTATCACTTTTTTAATCTTATTGTGTTTTCTTGTTTGCTCTCTGTTCTTTGTGTGTATGACTGGTTTGCTGCCGTTATCTGTGAAGTCGACAGGAGGTCACATCTGAACACAACCGTAGTCACAGTGTTTGGAAAGCGCATACCTACCACACCAAAGCCAACAGCAATCACAGCCCCCTCCATAGGAGGACTCAACAAAATGGCCACTGCAGCAACAACCAACAACCAACAAGCACCAAATTGACAATCACTCAGCTGACCAATAATGCTACTGCTACTACCACTACTACTATTACAGCTTTTCTCAATTGTTTACACACATTTTCTGAAAGCAGCCTCATACTCAGAACTCTACACACAAGTCAAAAAAACACACACACAATTGGCAAGACCCTTTAATTCTCCTGCAAAATGAAACTCTACATTCAAAACAATGTTATGTCTTCTTAAAAGTGTATTTTGTTTTCAGATGACACACACAAACCATCATAAGAAATAGACACTGATAAGAACCAGTTGAACACTGATGTGCTCAGTGTAAAACAGTATGATGAAAGGAAAACACCTCTCCATTCATCATGACTTTTGCCTTTTTTGTTCAGTGTTATACTTACCACACACAGTACATACATAAGTCTGTTGAAATTTTTTTTTAGAATATTGTCTTTATGCTGAGAACACACAAATACACGGTAACAAATATATTTTATTTTTGTCCTCCAAAACAAAGTACACACTGTACATCCCAACCAACACAAAGTTGCACATACACACAAAAATAATTTACTGTATACAGTTACAGTAAAAAATAAAGCAAAAACAACCTACGCTGCATCCTCTCTTCTGTCTCAGACTGGCCACAGCACCTCATCCACATCACAAGCAATGGTCTCCCTGGCTGAGCAGCGGGGGAAATATCGTCTAGGATGGAGAATCCAGCCATGAAAAGCATCAACTGCTACATCTTGAGATGTAATTATGATTTGATATGATTTGGGCAATTCTATACAAATCTTCGGCGGGCCAGATCAAAAAGACCAACGGGGCGGGTGTGGCCCGCGGGCCGTAGTTTGCCCATCCCTGGGATGGATCAGTTTTCAGTTTTTTGTCGTGTCATTAAACACATTAAATGACATCACAATTTTCCAGGAAGCTTTAAACGCAAGGAACACAATAACAAAGGTATTTAGTTTCAGAAGAACCGCCTAGTCAGGGTGTAACGAAAAGAGCGTCTTTAGAAATGTTTACTCCCTGATTTTGTGCTGTTTGGCACAAGGATTGTGTTCCCTGAGCTAATGGTGGAGTCAGTAGTAGCTGGGGTAGTACAGTTTTTCTCAATTGTTTACACACAAATACTGGTACTTTAGACAACATGTAACTCATGCACCAACTCCCTGAACCAATTCTGCTAAACTACAAGCACAATTCCCACTTTAAACTGAAATTGCAGTTCTAAAACACACTTTTTTCAAAACACAATTTTCTGCATTGGGCCCAATTTTCATGAAGAAAATCTCTTGTTTTCCCAAGGAACACACCGTCCCACAAAGGTCTAAGTTAATTGCTCTACTGTGCACACTGACTCATCACATGGGCAAACCCCTGTCACACTGTCTTACAATCAGCAATCAGACAGGCGGTCCAAAGCAGCTCAGGTATGTTTTCATTTGGGACAATGTAAATTTCCACAGGGCCGCTCTGGTTCCTAACTGGTTCACTGCCCACCCACACTTTTCAGTTGTTTATCTCCCTCCATATTCTCCATTCCTCATTCCTATTGAGGAATTCTTTTCTGCCTGGAGATGGAAAGTGGATGACCTGAATCCACAAACGCGTATACCTCTTCTCCAAGCTATGGATGCATGTGGAGATATAGCAGTTGATGATTTTCATGGCTGGATTCGCCATGTTAGACAATATTTCCCCCGCTGCCCGGTTCCCCCTCGCCCATCTCGACTCGTTTCCTTTATCCTGCAGGATATGGAATAATATAAGTATATGAGCAGGTACTGCAGGAACACTTCAAGATGAGTCCAAACAGAAAGCCACTGAAGTTTAGAGACATTAAATGATGCTACAAGTGAAACTCCGGTAAAGAATGCAGAGAAAATGCTCAGCTCGCATATTGTAGGCTCTTTACCTTACAATATAAACACCTTGAGGCTATTGTTTCTTATGACTTGGTGCTATATAAATAAAATTGAACTGAATTAAAATGTTAAAATTCATAAAGACAATATAACTCAACAGAAACAGCTCAGCCGTTCTCACCTGTCACACCTCATCAGGAACACAGCATCACTTCCAACGTCATTGTCAGCATACACATGATGTAATGAACCATTACTGGCTCAGTACATGTTATCAGATACAAGAGTGGAACGGTGACATTCCCACACTACAATGCTGATGAATGTTCTAACGTTATAAGCTGATCGGTGAATGTTCTTGTTGCCACTATGGTCTTTCCACACACTTTTACACGATTTAAGGATTGTCAGGTCCACAACTAAAGCAGATACTTTACATTATCTGTACTTGGGGTGGATCTGCGAACATTAGTGCTGTGCTGTGAAAAATTGTGACAGTCCAACATGGTGGGAAGTAACAAAATACAATTACTTTGTTACTGTAGTTAATTAGAATTTTCAGGTATCTGTACTTTAATATTTATTTTTCTGAGAACTTTTTCTTTTACTCCCTACATTTACACAAATATCTGTACTTTCAAAACAGACTTGTTACTTTGGGTTTCAGATATTTGAGGGAATTTTTTAATTTCTGGTCACTGTGCCTTCAAATATCAAACCAGTCTGAGCCTAAATGGAGGAACAATCCTTCTGGTATACCCTCCATCACCGGGGCTTATTGCATACAGAGAGGTTAAAGAGGCACAACCGTATAATTCATGTATCATTTTTAGCATGGCAGGTAAATGCAACATTTCTAAATGCTTAACAAATATTAGGAAACACACACAGTGTCTGCAGTTTATCACACAGTATGTCTGCCAGCTGAAAGAACAGCTGCTGTATTTCCAGGGAGACAAAAGAATGAGCGACAACTTCACTCAGAGATGGCGAAAGATGTAAGAAAGAGGACAGGAGAGGAAGCAGAGGTTAGAGGTAAGGTCAGCAAAAAACAACAACAACAACAAAAAACAAAGATTGTGTAAAAATCTCTGCAGTTTAGTGCGGGATAAACAGGTCAACTTAATTACAGAATGTCCCTCTTCTTTGGAACCAGCTCCCAATTTGGATTCGAGAGACAAAAACCCTCTCTATTTTTAAGATTGCGCTTAAAACTTTCCCTTTTTGATAAAGCTTATAGATAGGGCTGGATCAGGTGACCCTGAACCATCCTTTAGTTGTGCTGCTATAGGCTTGGGCTGCTGGGTGTTCCAATAATGCACTGTTTCTTTTTATTCACCTCTTTTTACTTGGTTTATATTTAATCATTAGGTATTTATTTATTTATTTATTTTTAAATTTCTTACTTTGAGTACATTTCAGAGCCTTAACTTTTTAACTTTCACTTGAGTAATGAAGTTGAGCCAGTACTTCAACTTTTACCAGATCATTTTTTAACACAAGTATTTGTACTTCAACTTAAGTACAGAATGTCTGTACTTTTGCCACCTCTGCAGTCCAACCAGATTAACCTGTCGCACACCTACACCTGGATTCATTCCAACCTGATTTTGGTTCAGCTCCTGTTTTATGTTTAATCCATCAGACACGACCTCTTCAGCTGTCAGTGTTTATACACTGCTCCCTTACAGATACACTATGCAGTACAACATCCCATGTTAATTTTAGTAGTTTACTAATAATACTAATTGGGGTATACTTTAATAGCTTGACAAATAACATTAAAATCTGAGTTGCAATTACAGTAACATGCTTAGAGACAATCTGCCACGTGGTGTTAATAGATAAGTGTAAACTGTAGATTTATATTTCTGAATATTCCCCTCATCACAGGTGACAAAAGCACATACATTTTTTCAGTTGTGTAGAAGTACACATATAAAAAAAAAGGTTACTGTAAAAGCTGAAGCACTGATTCAACGTCTTTACTCAAGTAAAAGTGAAAACCTGCATGTGCTGAAATGCGCTCAGAGAATAAAAGAAAATATTTTTGCCAGCCATTTTTGTGCAACGCTATCTGAATCTCATGTTCAGTTATATTAATATAATAAAATTATAACAATACAAGGGAATATCAACCTTATTTCACCTTCTATTAATCATTCTCTCAGACTCATCTTGAACACTGCGAATGAATTAAATTTATTGATCCTTTGGGGAAGGTCCTGTCAGGGAAATTAGGTTCCAGACCACTCATCCAGAGACAAAACAGTTAAGAAACATAGGGTGACAAGTGATCTGCAGACTTGCAGCCTCACAGAGAAGCACTGCCATTTCGATGACTTTATCTCTGCACTCAAACAGAAAAACGTGTATTGTGCTATAAATATTTTATGTTTTACAGTATATTTTTGCTGCTTTCATTTCCACATCAGTCATGTGCGGTAAGCACCTGACTGATGTAACTACACCATTGCAATTGTCTTTTATTTATTATTTTACAATCATTACATTATTATTCAGTATCTATTGCGACATAAAATTGTAACTTGCCTTACATGTGTTAAAGCTAAAATAATGAACCTGTTTTCAAAATGTACGTTTGTAATGTTTGTTTTAAATTTGTGGAGAAAAAGTCTGGTTGGAATGAATCCAGGTGTAGCTGTGGCACAGGTTGATCTAGTTGGACTGTCACAGCACGAGCAGATTAACACCCACTCTGTGCAGATAAGGAAACGTGTCTGGTTTTATCAGCTGATCTATCAGATCGATCAGCTGATCTTAGATCAGATTAAAAATGGTTAAAATGGAAACATTAAAGCAGTTGTTATGTAAATCTCAATACTCACATTTATCCAGTAATGGAAGAAATAATGAAATTCTCAATTAAATAAAGGAATATTACATCAATAGATCTTTTTGTATAATTATTTAAACAATTAAATTGTTTTAAAGTGTAGTGAAAATAATTTTGATTAAGTAGCTTGATTAGGGACATGTGATGGTAGGAGCTCTTATTGCTGAGTGCAGGAAGCTTGTGCCATGAGGCCAGAACCAGCCACCGGACAAGGCCAGCCTGAGAAGGCCAAGTCTAAACCACGGCTCTCTCCATCTGTTTTGATGTGAGAGTGCTTGAAAATAGTGCATAAAGTGTTTAGCCTCTTTGCTCTCCTGGGGACGGGAGTCACAGCCAGCTGCTGGGATGACCTGTGTCCATGTACATGTGATATCTTCTGATTCTTTTAAATATTACACGTTTTAATTTAAATTAAAGTGATTTAAATGTCTTCCTTCACAAAAACAAAACAAAACAAAACAAAAAACATGAAATACTGTAACATCCCAGCTAGAAAAATGTCAAAGCTGACAATGCACCCAAAGAATGTTTCAGGTGCCTGTGGGTCCCGGGGTGCGTGGTCAGATGTGTTGGCGTGATTCGTGACCCGCTCCCTTGGGGGCTGTGGCCTGGGGGTGACTTGCCAAGCCAATTTATTTATAGAGCACTTTAAAACAGCAAGCACTGACCAAAGTGCTGAACATAAAGATAAAACAAAACACAAAGGTAAAAGTCAACACCCCAAAATAAGAGCATCTATAGCAAATAAATAAGATCATCAAAAAAATATAAATGAAAGAGCAACAATAAAATATAACAATAAAATATGCAATCAAAAGTCAGGATAAAATTAGACTAAGAAAAAAACAAGAAATAGATACAGAGCAATACAAAGGCTTGGGCCTCTTTGGCATTTGTTTCTCTTTTTTCCCTTTTTTTTCTTCTCTTTTTTTAACCCCTTCCTTATTACCCGTCAGGCCTGGCATAAATAAATAAATAAATAAATAAATAAATAAATAAATAAATAAAAATAAAAGAAACTCTATAGAAAACTTATAGAACTGTTCTTGTTAAAGCAAATATGTTTGGTACATCAGTGCATTTGGATCATCATCCAGAAGATAGGCTTAAAAAAAGAGGAATGTTTCAGGCAATCCAATAGATTAGAGGGACAACTGGTGCCTAAGCAACAACCTTTGGCGATCCCTTATGTGCACTGTGTTACCAGGTTTTTTTTTCATTATTGTTCTTATTTTTTTCATTTCTCATCCATCTGTTGGTTATTCCAGCTTGTAACATCACACGTCTGGTACCCTTTTTCAGCTGCTCTCTTATTTTCAAGGCACATTGTTTAACACATTCCTGCAGCATGACATCCATGTTGTGATGGCAGAACATTTACATTAAACACAGCATGAGTTGAGCATGGATACACTGTGATTGGCATTATTTTACATGGCAGATTCTAAACTGCAATGTGGACTTTACAGTGGTGTCTGTTGGATCCTTGTTTGTGCATTTTTCAGTCAGTGTCATCTACATGACGTTACTACAGTATGTGATTAAACTGGTTTTTGGTCCAAAATAAAAAGGGCTGATAATGTGACCACAACAGTTTTAAATAGTTCTTTTGTATTTCCGTAGCCAAGCAATAAATATTGAATGTACCTCTCTATGGATCATCTTTCATTGATGACAGCCTTGACAATGATGCAAAAATATTATATGCCAAACATACTGTGTTTCATAATCTTTTCGCTTCTTTTAATAACACACTGTAGGAGTTTGGGAAATGGAGAAACCAGCTACTGTACACAGGTGCTTTTTTCAATGTTTAAAACAAAATAAACCTGTAAGTTAACAAATGGAGATAACTGTGCCTTTGCCCTGTTCTCAGAAAGACTGTAATCAATGTTTGGATAAAATCATCTAATATTATTGTGTTAATCTGGACCACCAGATCATCCCAGCTGCCACAGAGGCAGGGTACACCCCATGCAGGTCACCAGCCTGTCACCCTATGGCAGCTGTGGGCACCTATGGGCAATTTAGAATCACCAAATAACCTAACCCCAAGAACTGCACGTCTTTCTACTGTGTGTGTGTGTGTGTGTGGGGGGGGGGGGGGGGAGAGTCCCGGGGGAAAACCCCACCGGGGCCGGGGAAAAAATAATCAAAAAGGCCCGGGCCAAAGGAGATACAAACAGGAGGCGCTTTTT
>VUQK01044212.1:15798-26990 GCA_015106715.1 Bujurquina vittata
ACCTGCTGCTTGATTTTAAGATTTTTGGGGCGTTTTGCACCTACAAAAAACTTCTTTTAGACTAATGGATAGAAAAAGTTAATGCATTCATGAGCTTACCAATTTATTTTCAATAAGGTCGCACACAATCTTGTTGTTGAAGTATTCAATTGGTGTCCACTTGATACCCTCCTGAACATACTCTTCCTGGGAGAAAACAACAGCAACATATTTGGTTCTAGGACATACCAGTTAAGCAACATTCAGAGTACACTGATTGAATCACAGTGGCGTTAAATCCATACACTCAGCGGTGCGATTACCTGCTCAGCCTTCAGGGTGAGTTCAATAAAGATCTGTTGCAGTTTCTCATTGACAAAGTTGATACAAAACTGCTCAAAGCCATTTCTCTGCAGAAGAAAATACAACACAGTCAGTGACTGATGACTGCCACAGACTATAAAACATGCATTTAATGTTTTATTGGATGCAATTAAAAGGTTAAGTATCTGTAAGTTATAGGAGGCCTAACCTGGAATATCTCAAAGCCATAAATGTCAAGTACTCCAATGCTGAATTCCTCATATGGTTTTTGGATGGCTTTATTTATGGACTGGAGAAGACAGACAAAGTAAGTACACAGGAGAACTATAAAGAGCAGATGCACTGTGCGTATTGTGTATATGGCAGCTGAATTAAAAGCAAATGTTCAGTTTTCTTTAGCTGCATCATCAACTGTGGCTACCTCCACCAGGTAGTCAAAGAGGCGTGCATAGAGGGCTTTGGCCAGGGCGTCTCGTGTGTAGTTGGCCTGCTCCTGGTTCAGGGTCACGTTAATGGACTCAGACTTCCCTCCCCACTTGGAATCCATCTTCCGGCTGGTCAGCTTGTCCTGGAGACGGTTGGGGTCGATGCCCAGCAGATAAGCAGGGAATGCGAGCACTGAAGCAAACCAAAATGAAGTTTTTCAAAAGCACATTAATACATCAATTATGCCAAAGAGTGGCTTGTAATGAAGATTCAGATTTAGTAAGCTTTAAGATTACACACAGTGACTGCCTGGAAATACATTTTAAGACTAATAATTAAAGACTTCCTATAATAAATTAATACTACACAGTAGCCATGGGAGGGTATCATTGTTTGCTTGGATGTAAACACCAATTATCTACTGAGCGGCAAACAACAGAGGAGATAAACAGGGTAGTACTATCTGTGTGTGGGTGAACAGATTCTATTAATTTGTGGGGCATCTACCAGGGGACTGCCTGTGTCTTGTTGATCTCCAGTGGGAATATGACTACATGCGCTTAGAAGAGCGAATCCATGCGTGTTTGCAAAAACCGTATGTGCTGGTGTGTGTGTGTGTGTCTGTCTGTGTGCGTGTGTTGCACTCACAGTCTGTGCTTTCCACCTGCCCATAGTTGCCTGCTTCTATGAAGCTAATGTTTCCCAGGTGGAGGATACCTGCAACGATCTGCAGCACCTGGGTCTGGATTTCACGTGGGATCCCGATCACCTGCATGGCTTCCTGGCGAACAAATATGAGAAGAAAGTGAGGACTGTAGCTTGTACCAGCTTCACCTGGAGTGTGTGTGTGTGTGTGTGGGGGGGGTATCAACTGGAAATAACTGACTTCCAAAGTATTATTTTTTAAACGTTTATGTTACACTGCCAATTTTACTTGCCAGTGATCAGTTTAGCTCAATTAGATACACTATAATGGGTTTAGTTTGAAAGTGTTGATTAGACATTTTTTGTGAGCATCCTGTGCAGTAAATACATCTCACAGTGTGGGGGCTAATTCACTTCAATGCTGAAATGCCAATTGGGCAAAAGCATTAGGGACCACGGCCCCTATCATCACTGATGTGCGATAATGCAATCACTGGTAATTTTGTTTGGAAATGTGCGCCACTAAATCATGATCAGAGCTGCTAAAGACCTTGAGGAACTGAGTTATTGCCTAACTTTGTGGCCTTGTGTCAAAATAGGGATTTAAGACTGTGAGACTAGTTGGTGTTTAGCAATATCGTCACACAGCAAATCTGGATTCCACCTATGAGTGTGAAAGGACCATCAAAGACTGATAACGTACCATTGTTTCTTGGAAGTCTTTGCTGTCATTGGTCCCATCCACCTTGTATGTCCCAGACTGGTTGAGGTAGTAGTAATAATCAGGAGTCATGATTCCCAGGCCCTCTTTCTGCGCAGCGTTAGCACCCTCTATCAACTGGAAGGCAGCACCGCAGGCTCAGAAGGAGTGAACGTGAAATCTTGCAGCTCATGTGGCTTTTCCTTAAAAGGGGTTGCTATTGAGCTGTGGTTAGGCTCTTCAGCCTCTCACCTGATAGTAAATGTGGAAGTTCCTCTCGTTCTCATTCTGGCTCACCACCCTTGACTTCTCAAGTAGAAAGTTTGATATTTTGCCACCATCTGGCTCTCCTCCTCTGCTGAACTGGATCTCAAAGTATTTCCCCTGATTAATGCAAAATCAAAGTCAGTACTAGGAAATGACAAAGGGGAGCTGTGAAGGAACCGCTTATTATTGTGCAGTTGCTGTTTCTGATTAATCAGGACCAAAACTGCTTTCAGGATAAGACAGTTCTAAAACGATGCGGCCATCTCCTGCAGAGACACTGCTTCCACGCTTGCTACATACATGAGCCAGAAAATAATCTGCATGCTGCATTGTCAGTACACAGCAGCTCTGATGCTATATAAAGGCCAACAGGAAATATAACTAATTGCTTTTCTGGTGTCTTGTGCTAAAGGTGCATGAATGCATGTTGATGTGGTTTATAAGTGTGATATTGTAGCATCAGTACCCGACTCGTGAGAAACCAAAAGGGAATGCGATTGCATTTTTGAAGTGTTATTGCAGTGCATCGTAATGCTGTAATAAATGAATAATTGTTTTCTGAGTAAATACTTCATGCAAATGTATATGCTTCTTTTGGATGATTTTTTTGATAGCATAATGAAAGAAGTATTGTCATGTTTTCATTAACAACCTTGAAACAATTAGTTATGAGTAATAAATAATCAAGTCATAATGAGCCTGCAGGCACATTAGCGACTCTGCAATGCTTTGAGACAACTGTTTGAATGCTAATGTTAGCTAATGATCTTAAACACCTCATAGCACCATGTTATTCCAATGGAGCACTTCCCTCTCACTCCTACGATGTCCAGAAGGAGAATGGGAGTCAGAGCATTCAGCTATCAGGATGCTTTACTGTGGAACCAGCTCCATGTTTGCATTCAGGCGACAGACAATCTCTCTACTTTTATGAGTAGAGTTTTCCTTTTTTGATAAAGCTTAGAGTTAGAAATGAATCAGGTGACCCTGAATGAACCATCCCTTAGTTATGCTGCTATAGGCTCAGGATACTGGGGGACTTCCCACAGTGCAATGGGCACTTCTCCGCGCCCCTCTTTTCACTCCCATGTGATTATTTGCTGCCACTGCTGCATGTCGCTGCATCTTGTCTTCTCTCTTCTATGTTTTGTGTTTTGCCCTGTCTCTCCATGCTCTCCCCCAGCCTTTCACGGCAAATGGCTGTCCCTCCCTCATCCTGGTTCTGCTGGAAGTCTCTTCGTGTTAAAAAGTGTTCTTCCGCCCCACGGTTGCTAAGTGCCTGCTCATATGGGATCATCAGATCAATGAGGTTCTTTCTCTAATTAATAGTCTGATATTTTACAGTGTTAACCATCTTAGTTTTTTAAAACTGAAATAGCACTTAGCAAGCTACAACCAGTGCTTGTTACCACTAAACACAATGTTATGGGGCATATGAATGTCCAAATGTACCAAATTTTACGATAGTTTGTTCAAAACAGTACCTGTTGCTATGTTTTTTTTAAAGTTTTGTGAAAATAAACAGGTAGATTTATTAATAAATATAAACTTGGGAGTAATCGAAGTTCATAGAAAGAATCTAGAGCTGGTGTTAAAGATCTTACTTACAAAACGACTGGAGTTGTTGTTGCGAACGGTCTTGGCGTTACCAAAGGCTTCTAACAGAGGATTTGACTGTAGGATGATTTCTTTGACATGCTGCAACACACACAAATGTTAACACAATATGAAACACTGACAAACCTACACACCACACTGCAGGAAGTTTAAAGGTGTTTTGACTCATTTTGAGCATTTAGATAAGGTGGCGCAAGCGCACGGTCTATACCTGCACTTTTGATCCTCCTCCAGACACTTTGGAAATGTAACCCATGATGTATTTGGCGGCCACTGTCTTTCCAGCACCGCTCTCACCGCTGCCACAGACACACGAAAAAAAAAAGAGACAACACACCACAAAGCAATATATTATTGCAGAATACAACTGCACATCATGCAAGAAGAGCCTAGCATGGAAATCTTACATATCTGAAAGAGAGAGATATAACATAAAATGAAATAACATAGCAGCAAAAACTGGTCTGAATTGGGAAATCATCACCTTATGATGACACACTGATTCTCCCCATCGATCATCATGTTTCTGTACATGTTGTCAGTCAAGGCGTAGATGTGTGGTGGATTTTCATACTGGGCCTACACAGTGAAACAATTTGAGGTCAGTTCGACTTATGTGAGTGCAGGGCAACAGGAAGGAATCGCTACACCACAGACGCCACAAGTTTGAAGAACTCCTGAGAAGACGCTGAGTAAAACTTACAGCTCCTTGATAGAGTTCAATCTCTCTGTCAGTGAAATAGGGCATCTGTTTGAAGGGGTTAACAGATATCAACACAGGGCCGATGTAGGTCTGGAGAGGGTAGTTGAGGAAAGTTTGTATTAAACGTTTTACATGAGTTTTTTAGCAAAACTTTCAGCAAGCTGTATGTGCATAAGACATTTAGTAACTGAAAAATAAAATGTTTTTGCTTAGTAAATTTCTGCACCGCCATTGCTTCTGCTGACATATGAGCTAAAGCTCACGTTGCCCACTTGAAAAATAGAACAGAAAACAAACACCAGTGCAATTTTCCTGTTTCAAAAACACCATCTTCTAAAAGCTTCCTGAGTGTCTCTGTCATGAAAGCGGCAGGTTTTACTCTGCAGAAGATAAAACAGAGCGGGGGGGAAAAAAAGGAAAGATGGTACTTGTTGGCACGCCTTTCACCATTTTCAAATACAAAATGCAGCTGTGGCTGCAGGAGCTGGCAAATCAGAAGTTTTAGCTGATGCTTGCACTGTGAATGCGAATGCAGCTCTTTACTGATGTGAATGAATGCCTGAACCAAAATGTCATGGCAAAACATTGCTGACATATTTCACTCAAAACACATATGTCGAATACAAGTACGCGCTGAACGACTGAAATCTGCTCTGTGATCCACCAACCAGAAGCACTGCCTGCAGAACCCAGCAGCCAGACTGCTGAAGGGGGAAAGTTTCAAATCTATTATAAGCTTTGAATTAAAAAAAAACAAACAAGAACAAAACAAGACTGTGTGTGACAGCTGTGACCATTATGAAGATTTATCAGTGCGCTTACTTTTTGATGGGGCTGATAAAAGGGCTGCAAGAAATAACCAAGCATGCCACGTTAACAGCAGAGTAACCCTAACAATAGAGACCGCTTACTTAATGTTCAGCTAATATCTATTAATGATCAGTTGTCATTAATAAATAGCCTGTAATCACGACTTGTCGTCGCAGTGCAGTTTTAGTTGAAATAACGTCAGTTGTTCTCACTTACTGTAGGGTTTTAATATGGATTAATTTTCAAAAAATGGGTTTGAGGTTCAGCTTTGTTCTGAGAAGGCGGAAGTGGGCTGTTGAGTCACACAGTGAACTCAGAAGAGGAAGAGCGAATTCCTTGTATTTATGCCCATATATGTTTGCTTGATTGTGCATTTGTGTTTTTGACCAGCACACCCAGTAGGTGGATGAAAAGAGATTGCACACAAATGTGGGAGGAGATTATTTACCAAAGAGGGCTGGAATGTTACGCCTAAAATTAGGATGGATTTTCCCTCACTGTCTTCACTTTCAGGTTCTGTTGTGTGATACAATGTGAAGGTAGAGCAGCATATGGGGACAGTTTATAGAATATGGCTTCACTTCCTGTCAGACTGTAGATGTGACTTGTTGCTGATTTTGAAATTGTTAAACTATGCCTGGCCACCACGTAAAAGAACAGTGATAGCTGACAGCTCGGAGGATACAAAGATGTAGTCGTCCATGTATCTCTTCTTGAGGTTTTCCACGATGGCGTCCTCGCTGATCTTCGACAGAAGGACCATGTCGTCCACTCCGCTTTGCTTCACATTTTGACTCTGCCAGTGGTACTTCGCCTGAATCACACAGCAGAGGAAGATTCAGTTATTAAGATCATGTTGCAAGAAGTTTAAAGGGACATTCCGCCCATTTTAAAACAAGTCGGATTTCCTCATCAAAGAAATTACTGCATGCTGTGACGTAAAATGACATTAACACATAACGTGACCTACTGTGTGTCTGAGAGAGTCAGAAAGATGACCATGATGCTATAATGTTTGATAAAGAGGTGCAGGCTTGAGAAAGAAACAAAGAAACAGAGGAGTACACAAAAAAAGACAGATGAAAAAGAAAACTAAAGGGCGCTGATGTGTGTAGATATCTGATGAAAATGTTTTAAAAGCATGAAAGGCCTTGGCATCAGTAAACCCATCTGACAACCAGTGTGGTTGTCATTACAGGAAGCTTGGGGCTCGTTGCCAGGAAACTGGTCACAGATGAGGTGAGCTCATTTTCTAACTCGGACATTTTAGAGAAGCTTCTTTTAATTTGCCTCAACGCAGTAGAATTCCTAAACAGAAGACGAAGATGGCAATGAAACAGCTGCCTAAACTTTAGTAACAAAGAGTCTGCAGTTTTCCAGCTTTCACACAATCGATTTATGGTTGAGACTACTGCTGCTGACACCTCCTCACAGCACCCAGGAGCACTTGTCTACTGCATCTTGGTTTTTTCCTAAAATATGCTTTTCTGTTTGATGTGTGAAGTCTTGTGGAAACACAAAGGAAATTTTGGGAATGACTTTGCCTAATTCCAAGGTGCATGGGGAAGAGACTGACGCTCCAGCAGCACTGGTGTGAAGAATGACTTTATCACTTGACTAACACAGCCTTTGTCAGGGCCACCTTGATGATGACCTCTTTATTACTTAATGACCCCTTTATTACTTGACCAGTACATTTCAGCCTGCAGCCAAGGTCACATTGAAGCTTTACATCCCTTATTAAAAGCAATAAATATCTTCTTATTCACAAAACCTTCTGGAAACGGGTACTGGCTGTTGTCGTTGTTAGCGTCACAGTCATCCAGCAACAAAAAGTGTCAGACTCATCCAGCTCACATGTTCTTTTCTAGCTGACTTGTCCCATTTGGCCCCAAACTTCTACATTATTTCTGTAATTATTTAAAAAGAAAAACGACCACAATCTTTATTTCTGCAACACTGTAGGCCTGCGAACTGCTGTTGTGCTTGTGCAGTCGACAAAAAAAGACAAAAGATGTCGAGTGTGTGATAAGCATGATTTAAGCCCTTTCTTGTGCAATGCAGTTTCTCAAAGTATGGCCAACATGTGTGCATTGTAATTTATGCATGTCTTTGTTTCTGAATTTAAACCCCTCGAGGGGAAGACTAGACGGAAGTCATGAGTTTAAAGCTAATTTAAGCTCTGTGCAGAGGAGGTCTTTTTTCACGCACATGAATGTTCACACTCTGAGCTAAATTAATGTTAAACTTAGACTCAACAGATAAATCAGATTTGACTCTAGACTTTTCCGAAGAACAGAAATCAATAAAAAAAAAAAACAAAACTAACAGTATGTTAGGTCTCCTCCTCTCCCCAGGCTGTCTGCTGTCGCGCTCAGGAGCTCCAAACTCAGTAAATGTGTTATGTCTCATAGAGAAATGGCGATGATGTTGAGGGCTATTTTTAGCTGTGGATCGATACATGTGCAAGCTGTAGTGATTATTTCAAACAACAGGATTCAGATTCATTGTAACAAAGGAACCCCCACTCTGACACGATTTTACACTTTTGGGCCCTTTCAGTGGGCTGCGATGACAACATGACTATAAGATAAATATTGTCTTTTAATTTGCATTTCTGAGTGGGGAGTTTTGAGCTCTGCTGGGAGATCAGAACAGCGTGTGTGTGCCCTGTGATAATCATCAGAAGTCTTTAACATTTGCTTTCTTTTTTTACTGGAAAACATAAAAAGACTTCGATGTATTGGTAACATAATGACAGCCGATACAGCCATCATTAAGGGATTATTAGTTTAGAGGAATTAGTAAACGCCGGCTCTCTCTCCTGTAGTCCTCGGTGGCAGATTGTTGCCCCTCCCTGACCCTGGTTCTTCCTGTTAAAGGGGAGCTTTTCTTTCCCACTGTTGCCAAGTGCTTGATCACATGGGATGTCATGTGATGGGATTTCTTTTTAAGTATCTGTTATTGTGAATTGGTGCTATTTAAATAAAACTGAATTGAATTAAGAGGGTAAATGCCTGCCTTTAAGTGGGATCAACCTGCAAGTCATTTGCAGCCTTATTGATCTCCATTAAGTCTCAACTGAAACAACTTTATTGGCTATTATAGTATTATTACAGTCATTTCATTTACTGGAGGGACAATTCTCAAAATCTCAACTTCATTAACCAGGAAAAAAAAAAAGTTCCTGCTTTTGAGCTCTGTTAACGTCACTGCGGCATGTGAGATTTTGCTGAAAGACTCGTGTGCCCCAGAGAGAGAATTTTCAAAAAATAGTGCAACTTTCCAACACCTTGAGAACCACAAACTGCATGCCAGTCACTTGTGGTAAAGTGTGGTTATCATCTCAAAACCTTTCCACATCAAAACGGAACTTTCTGCATGGTTGTTTAATAAAGAAGAAGAAGAAGAAGAAGAAGAAGAAGCTCAGAGATGACCCTACAATGCATTTCACTCTTTGCAGCATTTATTTCTGTCGGGCACAGTTTTGTTCCTTCTCTGTCGTGTGTAATTAGGAAAAAGTGACAGATTTTTGAAGCTGTTCTCACACTTGCGCTGCTAGTTGCTAAATGATAATTACTCTAAATATAAAGGTGCCTAAGAGTGGCATTAAAACTGACATAGAGCTCAGTATACCTGCACATTTCGAATCTCTTCCTTTTTGAAACTGCTTGTTAACCTCAGTTTATCACAGTGTGGCCACTGGTAGAGCTACAACAGTGTGTGATCCTGGATGTGTGTGGACCATTCTGTGTGTAAGGAGGAAGTGTTGTGACAGAAACTGCAGGCCTCTCCTGTAGTCCACTTCCCCCTCTCACACCTCATTGCTGCATCTTGTGAAACTCTCTAAACTTTGTACATGCCTACAATTCTCTTCCTGCTGCTGCCTGCAGCTGGGTCTGTTAGCCCCCCCGAGTGCACTAAAAAGCCATTTGACATTAAAGCACACCTCCAGAGGTTCCCTTTAAATTTCAGTTCAGATTCATTCATTCATGTGTCTTTCCTGCTTATTTTGGCGTGAACACAGCATTTCAGGCCGGTTTCTTATTCTATATTCCATATTCAACCTAGTGTTTTCAGACCTTCGTCATTCAAACTTTCTGCTTGTATCTTAAATTGAAATCACGCAGCACTGAAGTCAGTGTATTTGCCATCTCGCTGCTAGACTCACAGAGAAAGTGAGCTTGTCCTGAAAAAGAGGAAACTCTGCTGCTGGTGCTGCTGCTGTGAAGGAGCTGAATTTCCCTTTAGAGATCTTATCTCATCACCTTGGATGTCAAAATGCCCTCCTTTGGCTTGTAAACAGGAAACAACTGATATAAAATTAAGCCCTCATAAGCTGTTGTACCTTTTGCAAAGAGAAAACTGACTTAAAAACATACGTTGGGGCCACCAAAGCATCAAGTTTCACACTTAAAATTGAGAAAAGCGACAGCAAACAGGTGTCACAAACACACAAGCTGAAGCGCACAAATGTTACAGCTGCTGAGAACAAATGAAGGTGGTGTACGGTACCATTGTTCCTGTGGGCCTCTCCTCCTCAGGTGTCCACTGTCCAGGCAGAGTGTGTGTTTGTGTGTGTTAAAATCCACAAGTTGACCTTAGATTGCTGCCATCACAAAAGCAGGACAGCCAACAGCAGCCAGCACCCTAAAAGACATCCAGTACAACATTCAAAACCCACTTCCTCATACTCCCACCGGCAGTGTGTGAAACAAGAACTGCTCTAACACACACTGATGCACATTAACTCACCGCACGAAGCTCAGCCGCTACTTCTGCATTCTGTGTTCTCTCATGCTCAGAGCTGTCAGACAGGAGGGCGAAGAAATGAATGAAATAAAGATCGAAGGCTGCTGTCTAAAGTTAACAGCACAATTATTCAGTCCAGTTCATCAGCCACAAAGCAGACAAGAACTGATGGCAGCAGCACTTGCCTGCCAAGGGGATAGTTATCTTAAATCAGTTGCCAAATGATGGTGTTTCAGCCGTGTGTGCTACCGGCTCCACCCAGACTGTGGTTGCTTCATTTAGCGGCTTCTTGTTGTGTTTGTCTTGTCAGAGAAGCTGCCGCTTCCAACGCCCATAATAACAGATGAGTTCATACAGAGTGTATGCTGCAGTGTGTAAGTGGAGGTGTCAGTTACTGGTTTTCCTGTTTCTTGTCATCTGGATTGAGAATCTTTAAAGTTCCTGCAAGGCGTACGCACCGGCATACAGTGTCAGGTGTCATTCATTCATGGGCAGTTTAAGAAACTTTCACATGTACAGTTTCTCTTTGTGACTGTGCTTCAGATTGTTTTGTTTTTTTTATTTTCTCCGCTTTTTAGTTTCACTATTGTGCTTTTTGTCTCTGTGAAGCTTATTTGTAAACACAGCTCTTTTTTATATTGCTTTTTACTTTTTATTCAGTTTTGTGTGTCTTTGTGGGGTTTTTTATGTGTCAGTGTGCAATTTGCTGTCACTGGAGTTGTTCTGCAACTTTTTGAGGTTATTTTTTGTGTCTTTATGGTCTTTTTGTGTCTCCTGTGAAGGGCTTGATGTCCTTTATTGAGTCTCTTTCCAGGTATTTTACGTAATCCATAGTCATCATTTTGTGTTTGCGGCCATGTCTCCTGATAATGTGTGCGCGTGTGTGTGTGTGTGTATGTGTGTGTGTGTGTGTGTGGGGGGGGGGGGGGGGGGAAAAAAAACTTGGGGGGGGAGAACGCGTTTTTGGGG
>VUQK01044212.1:27010-55058 GCA_015106715.1 Bujurquina vittata
GGGGGGGGGGTGGGGGGGGGGGGGGGGGGGGGGGGGGGGGGGGGGGGGGGGGGGGGGGGGGGGTGGGGGGGGGGGGGGTTGTAACACCCACTAAAAAAAAACTTTGGGTCAGTCAACACTGTATTTAGCTCTGTGGTACATGCTCACCTGTTCAACCTGTGAGCTAAATCAGTGCCTTCGATTTCCTGTTGTATCAGATCTATGTGCATGTGTGGGTGTCAACAAACTTTTTATTATTCAACCAAGAGAAAACCTACACTTTAAGCTCAGAATAAGAAACTGGCCCCAAAAGTGAATTATTATGGAGTGAAGGTTCTCAATCATCCAGTTCATGGAAGTCTGAAGAAACCATTTAGATGAGAGTAGCAACATCTTCTAGAAATTTTTTATCACTTTAAAAACACTGCTAAAATGTGACCTTTTCTCTCTGTGCGAAACGGACCGCAGTCTTTCTCGGTTAAATGTTTCACATCAGCTACAGCTGGTTCACTACTCTGCTGCTGAGTTCACATGAAGACCAGAAAGAGAGTGAACACATTGGTTTTAAAGTCGCTGACTCTCAGTTTCCGCGTTGAATTTAAAATCTTTTTAAAGCATTTCATGGTCTCGCTCTGGTATACGTGTCCCAGTTTATGAACCAGTACGGTCAGCCAGCGGACCTGAGAGCAGCTGGAAGTGTTGAAATCTTTAAACACAAACTTTCAAACTTCAGTCTGGCTTGTGATTGAGTCAATTTACGTTTATTACGTTGTTTTAATAAACATGTATTTTTATTTCACATTTCACCAAGTTTTTCCTTTTCTACATTTTATTCTGTTATGCATCTTTTTATTATATTTTTTTAATCAAACCTTAAATTATTGTTTATTGTATTATTTCACCTTTATACTAATTGTTCTCTTTTATCTGACATACTCTTATTCTACTTATAAGCAATTATAAAGTTTATTTCTTTGATTTTTAAAAAAAAAATCTTTTTCATTTGTCGTTTTTTTATCCAGTATAACTCTTCTCGGAAGAACTCTGCACTAACCTCCATTTCTGCTGTTATAATTTTATTGATTATCACTCTTCCAAAAGCAGACGGATTATGTCATGCAGCTGTTTTACCATTCTGGTAAATGAATGAAGTCTCATTCAGACAAAAGGAAGACATTCATGCCTCAGCTTTTCCTTGGCAGCAGGCAGATCCAGAAATAGATGACTGTCACGGATGATCTCAATCTCCGGGCTGGATGTTGCAGAGTTATTTTAGTCCAGTTGTGTGTTTGTAGTGCAAATATGTAATATGGATGAAAGATTTTGACGATGAAGCTTAAAATAAAATTAAAAAATTAAATCACATTTCTTACAATCAACAATACACCATGTTTAATCGTTTTAATATTTTCTTTGACAAAAGATTTACATGGGGGACAAATGGATCCATATTCTATAGTATTAAACAATATACAGTACATGTCATGTTATAATTAGCATGTGTAAAACAGAATAAAAAAATACTGAAACGGTCCCTCCTTTTGTATCATATAAATCTGGGTTTCTGCTCAGCTTGATCTCTCATTATTGGCCACATAGCTACAGGGAACTGATACCTAATTTACACCTGGCATCAACATGCTGGGATCAGAGAGCCAAATAAAGGGAAAGACTTGTTAAAAGCTCTGCTCTCTTCCTGCTAGCTCAGGCAAGTGTGTCAGAAGTGACAGTATCGCTTCAGCGTTCACACATTCAGAGTGATTTAGACACGAGTGACAACCGTGACTATATTTGCATGGCATGACAAAATCACAGCATGTGCACAGTTCGAGTGATGTGTACCAGTTGTAAATGGGTCTTTATCAATTATGCTCTCAAATCTCTTCAGAAACTGTTTGCGTGGCTGAAAATGGTACTGATAAGTATTTCCACCTTTCCAGCTGCGGAGATCAGTTAGCAGAGCTCCGTGATGGCATAATGTTTCTTTGCTCAGCACTCATGATAAGCAGACTATGTTTGAGAATTTATCCAGATTCCAAAATTTAAATCAAAATGGTTTTTTTTAACAATCCACAAATATGGGGCAGTACATTTTTTTATGAGCTGCTATTTCTTTTCCGAATAACTCTTTCTTGACTTCGATGGAAAGACTCATGAGGTCACAGAAAAATGCGGAGGAGGATTCATGAGGACTGCAGTGCTCAAAAGATCTGATGACGCTTATAGTAGATTGCTTAATGCGAAAGCAGATGTTGCAGTGGTGGGTCTGCCACGCTGAAACACATCACCTGCTCTGCGTGTTCTTTCTGTGGTGTTTTATGCTGACTGTGTAAAGAGGACAACTTGGTGACACACTTGCTCAGCGTGTCCTCTGCTAAATGAGGTAATAAATGAAGCATTGGAGCTCATTTTTGTAATATTTACTGAATGCATACAGCTCTTGTTATGGCTACCACACAAAAACTTGTGGGTCACTACCTTGGACTGTCTGCTCGACTGCAGCCCAAGTAAAGTAGTTGATCCACCTGAAGGGTGCTGGATCCTAAGCAGCTGCACATGCACACCACAGGCCACCTATGCAGATTTGTACTATTACAAAAAGCCCAAATGGATTTCTAGATAATCAAACAGGTAACAACAGTGACATTATAGCACCATTCAAAACCAAAGCACCACAAAGGGAAAAAAAAGGGAACAACATTTAAAGACAGACTGTAGCTTCCTCTCTTTACGATGACATTTAGTGTTACACAAAGCTCCTTTCAGCTGCGCCGGCGGGGACTTCTGCGACGAGTCAGGCCACAGCAGGCTTCAGAGCGCGTTGCACGTCACATGCATGCTCTCAGACCTGATGACTAATGTTCGAGCCTCATTAGGCACCATGTTCTCAAATTAGTCTCTGCATGACATGCAAGCAACTGAAACATTGTATTTGGAAAAATGTGTCATTAAAACTCTTGGTTGTGTATGTTTTCTGCACTGTAGCAGGGGAAAACCAGCCAGCTTTTATTCCCAGTGGGTGAACAGTAGCTAGACGGTTTCGATAATTCCCTCAGGTTTTGATGGAGATTAAAAATTGAGTAACACTGGACTTGTCGGGTGGTCAAAAACATGAGCACACGATAACGCTGCTCAATAAGAGCTGGAAATGTGATCTAAAGTTTAAATCAGCTCAAATTTAGAGAATTTTGTAGCCAATATCTTCTCACAGCAGTCTGAACGGAGGCTTCAGGCAGCTGTGGATACATCAAATCTGTGTAAATCCAGCCTGTCGAGCACCCCTGCTTTAACAAAGCTGTCTGAAAGGCTGCGTGGTCACACGTCTTCCTTCATCCTCACTGGGCATGCTCCTGCAGGCAGCGCTGACTCACCGTGACACACACACACACACACAAGATGAGTGAAAATTTGCATATAAGGCAACTGAATTTTAGTTTTGGACTTTTTAAAGGAGCGCGCTGAAACAACCTGCAGCTGTAACACCAAATGACATCCTGTAATCCTAAAACATCCGGAAAACGACACGGCAAGACTGTGGCAGGTTCACTGCAGTGAGACATTTATAGCTTCCACACAGACATCAAGTCTAATGACACGAAGACGAACATAAAATACAAAAGTCCTCAAACTGCTGACTCTTTGTGCAAATCAGACTCTGCTCAGGCTTCAGCTGAATTACAGCGAGGACTCGATGAATACGTCGATACGGAACGAAGCAATAACATAAAACAATGTGGTCAAGTAACAACTATCAGATAACATAGACACAGGCCTTTCTTTTCATAATATACTTGTAAGATATTCCTTTTTGTGGGATTTTTCTGGAAAATCATTTTCTTTACAAAGTGGATTTTGAAAAAGAAAATGTATAAAATATCGCCGCTTAACATACAGGTTTAAGAGATAAGGCTAAACTTTTTCAGGCACTCAAACAAACAAGTGGGACTCAAGAGTACTGCAACCAGTCCTGTGGCCTAAGAAAAATATAGTAGCACCAACATATTAGAACAAAGGGAACGTTTAGGGAGGCAGAGAGAGAGAGGAAAGTCGCTCTCTCAATCTCTCTGCCTCTCCAGGTGTCAACAGCCTTCCCTCCAGTGGAATGTATAAACTCAGCTCGAACTGCCTTAGCTCAGCTCGGCCCGGAGAGGCGTCTGATCTGGATTCTGGCTGGAGAATAACAGTTCCTCTGACCAGATACGGGACCAGGCGTCTGTATGATGGCGTCCCAGTTAGATCCCACACTCCTGTGATGGAGGCAGAGTGAGGGCTGCTGCTGTGAGGCTCAGTGGGAGGGTTTCAGGCTTACTGTGTGAGTGTACAGGACCCAAAGATGGATGCTGGATGCTCGCAGTGTCAGTGTCCCTGGCAGGTCTTGCAGCACATTTGTCTGAAATATGGCCGGCTGCAGAACTTGAACCTGAGCACCAGGGGGCAGTAGGCCACAGTGTTCACATCTTTACACTCTGAAGGAGAGAGAGACAAGAGCTTTATTAATGCATTAATCTTTGAAGTCAGGACTTTGTACATTTCCACTGGTTATCCTGACAACTCTACCTTAAAGGTGGCTTGCAGTATTTGTGATATTGTATAACTTGGCACTATTAAAAGCTTTTGTTTCTGATTCTCAGTACTCTGTTGCAAAAAAGTTGTGATGCTGTGTAAAATGTCATTAAAAACAGAATGCAATAATTTGGAAATCTCATAAACCCACATTTTATTTACAATTGAACAAGTAATCCAAAGCTGAAGCCAGTTTTAGCTTACAGTTCTCTACAGTCTTGATTCACGCCTCATTTCTTTATATTTTGCTTCCAAGGAGCCAGACCTTCCTGCAATTTTTTAAAGCGATTCCGAGCAGCAGTCCTCCAGGCTTTCTGAAGGTTTTTCCTTGCACATTGGCATAGCTGAAAGGTTGAGATGGTTTGGAAATGTGCAGAGAAGGGATAGTAGATATATTTGACAACAGATGCTGAAGATGGAGCAGCCAGGCAGGAGAAAAAGATTCGTAGTGAAGAAGGACATGCAGAGGGTCAGTATGATAGAAGAGGATCCTAGGGATAGGGTGAGATGGAGGCAGATGATCCGCTTTGGTGACGACTAAAGGGAGGGGTTAAAAGAAAGATATATATTTTTTTCTTTTATAAAACAGTCACAGAAGGGACTAAGCCGCTCACCTTCAGGGTTGTCTGTACTGACGGGCAGAGTGAGGTCACAGTTACTCTTGCACTGCTGCATGGTCGCAGGCCGCTGATGATCCAGACACTCGTTGGACGGCTGGCCCGTGTGGGTCAGGCACTGTACCGAGCGCATTTCTTGTCCCAGACCGCACTTTGCAGAACACTACAGCACAAACACGCATTTATAGACAGAATAAATCCTGCACCGACAACTGCAGTTATCTCATTGAGAGTAAAGGGGTTTTAGAAAACACGTGGATTAACTTTGTTCAGTACCACACCAGATTGATATCACTGTCATATCTCTGAGAAAAGACAGCTAAGCTATGTGTATATATATGACCTAGTCTATAAATAACATGCAGCATAGAAAAAGGGAAGCAGCTCTTTGAGAAATTCTGAAAATAAAATTAGCTGAAAAAAATTAGCTATTTCTGATTTGAAGCATGAAGGGGCCTTGATTTATGTCTATCTTTCCCTGTAAGTCAGGGAGGTTATTATTACTGATGCCAGGTCCTCGACGACAAAGAAGCAAATATCATACTTTCTAAAATAGAATTTAAAAAAAGACTAATAATCAAAGGGTTTGGTGTTTTACCTCTCCCCAAGGACCCATCACCCACTGCGGGGGAGGGCAACGTTGCAGGTTACAGCGGACCCTGGAGGTGGGTCGGCCCTGTTTAGGGCACTTGGACTCTGGCAGCGTGTCGCCACTCTCCCCGCTCTTACACAAAACCACACGGTGCCTGTAGCCAGGACCACAGCTGGGGGTACACTGTAGAGAGAGAATCGCAGATGAAGAGCAAGGAAAGAGAAAACATCAGGCAGGAAGGTAGGGAGGGGGAAGCCAGGCGATGGGTGCAGCAGGAGGTCACTGCAGTCACTAGCTTGCAAAAAAACAGTTCTCTCAGCAGAGGGCAGCAGCTGCACGAGGACAGAGTCAAGAAACTACCTAGTTCCTGTAAAACAGCTGAGCGCAATTCCTGCCATCGCTATGTTACATAAGACGTCAGTTAAAAGTTGAACACTGACGGATTTCCAGCATCATTTCATTTTGTTTCAATTCATCCAGAACTGTGAGGACTAAGTTTAGTTCCAGGAACAAAGTAGCAAACAAGAAGGACTTTTCAAAGTGGTGTGGCTAAGTAACAATCAACAAGATGTGACACAGAAGAGACTCACAGCTCTCTGACATGCTTGAACTTCCTCAGACTGTTCAAACTAGTCACTGCATTTAATTGATGATTCCCACGTGACAGCTGTAACGGCATCTGTGACTGAGACTGCATGTTCAGAGTGATGTATTCGTCTGCTCCGTGCCCCTGTTGTGTATTTCACGCTTAAGGTACTCTTATTTTTTTGCTGGCAGATGTTTGGGTTTCTTGAGTTCAACTGGAAAAGAAACTACTGCTTCATCCGAGAGGAATTTTTTAAACTCAAGCATTGTTTCAAAATCAGACATGAGTTGACTAAAAAAAACCAAAAACACCCCAGGAGTGCAATTCATGACGGGAAACACCCAGACGGCTGCCTACCTCTGACCAGTCCAGGGCCAGCCATTCGGGGGGGCAGCTGTGGTTGTTGCAGGGCTCGGTAAAGGAGGGGCGGGGGGGCGCACAGGCTGAGTCATCCAGGATCTTCTCCTCCGTCCCAGAGATCCTCCTTTTGCATAACACCTCCCGAGTCTGCAGGCCGCCGTTACAGCTGCGGCTGCACTCTGACCACTCTCCTGTCCACCAGCTAGAAGCATGGAAGAGCCTTTTGTTTGCTTTTTGCGCAGCATATCACACATACGAGGACATAATAATAATAACAGGGAGATAACAGCATAAAAATTCAAACCACAGGTAGAACAGGTGCAAACATACCAAGCCAATAAACACACACAAAACACCCTATATATTCAAAAGTAGAATAAGTAACAGGAACCTAACTGAAGCCTACTGCAATACTAACAAAGGCTAAATATTTATATGAAATGTTAAATAACGCTAAATCTGTCGCAGCTTCTCTGCAAGAGGCCACTCACGTTGGGGAGCATGGCTCAGTGTTGCAGGATCTTCTCTTCTCTTTGGGTTTGTTCTTCTTGTCACAGAAGTGGTTGTAGACAACCGAATGATCCGTCTGCTTCTTACACACCACCTGCTGGATCTGCACACCTACAAGTAAAAGTGTCTCTTATTAAGACGTTTAAGGCAACAACTATAATCACATAACCCAAACGAGCACTAAGAAAACGACAGAATTTTGTCACCTAAGCCCAGTGTTTTCGAAATCAGACCACCCTTCACTATTTCCATTGTTACCAGTATGTATCAGATGGTGTCATGAAACATGAAGCCTCCATAAAGAGAGCACAACATCTACGAAAACAGCTGCTTTTTGTATGTTTATCCTCTATATGCACACCCTCTGTGCAGGAGTTTATTCAGAGGGAAAACAAGTTCTTATCATGTAAAACGAAACGGATCATTAACTCACAAACGCCACAGAGAAAAAAAGGGAGCCTGGCTATGTGTGATATTTCTGAGGCCTGTAGAGATTATGAACTGCTCAAACATCTCTGGCTTCAACTTGCACTCCAACAAAACTGCAGTGTCTTCTCTGGGTCAGCGCTCGCCTACTGGGATTTATCCAGCACGTGTGCGTGTGTGTGTGTGTTAGTGTATCTGTGTATCTGTGTGTCTGTACATCTGTATGAGAGAAACACAAGTCAGACATGTAAAAAAAAATCTGCGGAGGGTGTGGAATCAAATGCGAAAACTCTTAACACAAAACATTCTTAGTGAAATTCTTTCATATTTGTTAGATGAGGGAATTCATGTCACGCTCCAGCCTGCTGGAAAAGTAGGACCGACTGTGCGCCCCGCAGCAACTTAGCTAACAACTGAAAACATGGGAACCCAGTCTGTGTTTAAAGATGTTTTTAATATGTTAGAGCACATTGCAGAGTGCGAGTGTACTGATGACAGCGTCAAAAACATGGATTCAAACAGCCAGGGTTTCATACATTAAAAAGCTAAGGAGCAAATCCTAGCAGCTTGGTGTGTACTCATCACAGCTGGTAATGGTTTTATCCAATATTAGCAGAACATTATTAGCCATATAGAGATGCATAAAAATCAATCCTCATCTCTTGGCACTGAAGGAGAGAATAATTATCCATTTAATGTATGACAGTTTGTTTGCAAATGGTATATGGGCTGGAACTTACAGCGGGGGAAATAATTTGAAGCCCGGCTGAATTTGTAAGCTTGGTCACTTACAAAAACATGAACAGTAGCTTGAGTTTAATGGAGAGAGACAGAATATCAACCAAAAATCCAGAAAAAAAATCACATTATATAAAAGTTATAAATTGTTATGGTTTGAGTGAATAAGTATTTGATCCCCATGTGGCACAATCAGTCAGTCAATTACAGATAGTCCTGATCTCAGCTCGGTATATGTATAAAGTACGCCTGTCCACAGAATCAGTTTCTTAAATTCCAACCCCACCGCCATCATGGGCACAAGGCTCGAATGGGCTACAAGACCATCAGCAAGGTCCCCCTGCTCAAGAAGGCACATGTACAGGTGCGCCTCAAGTTTGCCAGTGAACATCTAAATGATTCAGAGAAGGCTCGGGAGAAAGTGTTGTACTGAGATGAAACCAAAATCAAGCTCTTTGGTATCAATTCGACTTTCTCTTTGCAGGAAGAGAAATGCTGAGTATGACCCAAAGAACACCATCCCCACAGTCAAGCACGGAGGTGGAAACATCATGCTCGGGGGCTATTTTTCTACTAAGGGTACAGGATGACGTCACTCCATTGAGGGGCCAATGGACGGGGCCATGTAGCTCATGTAGATCATCAAGTGGCCTAGCCAGTGTCCAGACATCATAGAAAATCTGTAGAAGGAGCTGAATTGCCAAGCTGCCAAGCAGCAGCTAAGAAACCTAAAGGATTTACAGAGTGCTTCTGTAAAGATGAGTGGGCCAAAATCCCTCCTGAGATGTAAGCAAACCTGGTGACCAACAACAACATCTTACTGCTGTAAGGTTTTTCCACCAAGTACTAAGTCATGGTTTTGCTTAAATTTTATTTAATGTGCTTTTTCTGGATTTTTGGTTGGTATTCTGTCACTTTGCTTCCATTAAAATTAACCTACTGTAAAACTTAGAGACTGTTCATTTCTTTGAAAGTGAGCAAACTTACAAATTCAGCAGGGGTTTAAATAATTATCTCCCCTACTGTATATAGTGGTTTTCTACCCTTTACTTAGGGTTCAGTATCTTGCCCACGGATACTTCGACATGCATGGTGGAGTAGTTGGGGGAATCGATCCACCAACCTTCTGAGCCACAGCCGTCCGTTTGTGTTGCTTACCTCCAGCACACAGAGCGGAGCAGCGTGACCACGATGTGTAGTGCCAGGCAAAACCACTCAGCGGATCCCTGTTGAGTGGCGGGTTGAAACGATAGTGGATCCCTGGGTTCTCTTCCCTCACCAGCACCTGTACTCAAACATTTAATGTGGCACTTCGTCACTCAATTGTTCTTTAAGTATCACAGGATTCTTTTTTTGGAAGACCTGTTTTGAGGTTTCTCTGCTCCCATTCTTACCATGACAAAGAGGGTGATATTTGTCGGCCCCAGAGCTTCGAGACTTTCTGGTCCATCGGTGGGCCGTCTATAGTAGAAGGTGGTGCCTGCGATATTGAACCTGCGTGGCGTGTCGATGGTCAGCTTACCATTGATCAAGTACTGATCACCTTTACTCTTAAGTGCTGGGATATAGAAGAGAGCGACGGAGACAGTAAGGAAAAAGCTTATGCTGATGTGCTATCGGCTCAGAGGGCTCACACATTAGGATGACCTTGAACCACTTACATTAAAAATAAACTCAGCATCATCTTACCAAGGTAGTTGAGGGAGATGTTGAGCTCTTGTATGTGGATGAACACAGAGCCTTTGGGAATTCTTACCACCTCTTCATAACCTAAGACAGATAAACCCACACAAAGTCAAAAGCTGAAGACTGAGTGAAGAAGGTTTATTCACTAAGGATCATGGGAGCAATGCATAAGTAGTGTTTAGCTCCCTGGGACGCCAATGGACTAAGCAGAGGCTATAGATTCCAGCTGCATTCCTGGGCAGCGGTCCTCGGCTGCTCTGCGTTGCTCTTTGCTCAAGAACGAGAACTTCGCCAAGAGTCGGCTTCTCCTCTCCTTATCTCTCATTTTCCGTCCATCTGTTTTGGTCTCTTGTCCCCTTTTACGCTCATCTCGTCTCACCTCCAACCCATCTCGCGCCGCTTTCCTCAGCTCTTTGCTCTGCTGTGCAGCCAGCAGGCTAGCCACTGCAGCCCTGTAAATAACTTCAGATCGCTAGAGGGAGAAGGAACGAACAAAAGAAGAAATAAAATCTATCCTGTGACCTCTCTGTAGAGCTCTGAAAGATGAGACTGACTACAGACTGTGCCTGTGGGCGGAGATGATTACTTGAAAAGAGTCTGAAGTATTTAGCCTCAGATAAAGAGATCTCAAAAGTGTGTTTCTCAAAAGTAAGTTTCTCCTGTTAGTAACTTGTGCGGTAAACAGAGAGCAAATGATCTGTGAAGCACTGGTCCCTAAAGCTTCAGAAATACACATCACCTGTCACAACCACAGACTGGACAAAAAAAAAGAGAAAGGACAGTTAAGCAAGTTTTTAAAAACTTGTTCTGGGATAGAATCAAACCCCATCAGACCATCATCTATTTTTTCTCATTTTATAGCGCAGCTTTAATGTGCACTGTGAGTAAGGATGTTATCAGATGGCAATAGAGATTTCCGCCATTTTCATGTAATCAGCTGCATAATCTTTCCTAATGGCTGCCTTTTGCACCAGCCGACTGAACATGGTTAAAGAAGTTTTCTATTCCTAAAAGGGATCTTACTTATTTGCCTGTTACAGTGAAACAGTGTGACAGGAAGTCAGAGCTTTAGGTTCCACATCATGCATACACGCAGACACGGCCTCATGCAAACAGTGACCCCCACATTAAAAAAATTGCTCTGTTGAGCTACAGGAGGTCAAAAACTCCACAAGGAGTCTTGAAATCACCGAAGCAGAGAGGAAAAGAGAAGTGCTGGCTAAAGGCTTTAGAACTTTAGAGAAATCAAAAGCTTGCTGTGGACATGACTGAGTGATTCTGCTTGTCATAAATCTGCCTGTGACCAGAATAGGCCTTTAGTCCAGTGCCTGGATTTTAAGTTTGGCTGGAGATGAGAACACACTGTGCTCTAGTTGTAATCAAGTCAACTGAGTTTTGACTTTAAGGACTTTTGTCATATCAGATGCTGTGAAAATCAAGTGAAGTAGATCTGCTGGTTTTTAGTTGCTAAGTTATACTGATAAAACCTTTGATGGATTATGAAATCTGTGGACACGTTTGCCTATATGGCCCCTGGTTTAAACACCATCAGATACCTTTGGGATAAACTGCAGCACTGTGATCATCAGTGCTTACTTAATTGGTTTGGCTTAATGTGAGCTGGTTGGTCCAAATGGCAGGCGACCACCTTGTGCTGCAGCTCTTCTACCACTTCAGCCATACTAATGGATTTTTACATTTTTTTAAGGAAACAATAATGTCAGATATTTTGAGGGTAGCTGAGCCCTCAGCTTGGGTTTGACAGGCTGGCCTGGTCACTGTGGTTCAGCTGCCTGCTTGGGGTGTGTCCCCTTTTAGGAACCCTATGAGGGGGTGAGAGGCGTTCACAGTTGGGTGAGAGACTCTGGAGTTGGTGTTGTGGGGAGAAAGTAACCCAATATAGATCCGTCAGCAGCAGGACCTCAAGCCACACTGGTTGGACCTGACCTAAATCTGTCTGCCACGTGTCCCTGGGTGGCCAGTGGATAAATGCATCAACATGTGTATAGCGTATGTGCTATATGATTATATTTGCATGTTTCCTTAAGTGCCAATTGTTTTTGAGAAGTTTGTCTTCTTAAAGATCCTGTTCTGGTATTCAGCGCAGATGGGACTTGTTTTTATACAGAACTTAAATGTGCAATCTGTGTAATTTGTTTGGATTTCCTTTTACAGGCCAAAACAATGTCAAACAACCTTTATTTAGCAGCTGGCCCATGTTCTGTCTTAATGCTGCTACACCTTACAGCTGCAGCTGACGCTTCACACTATGATCACCCAACGTGTCAACATTTTTGTTATATACTGCTCAAAAAAAGAGCAAAGAACACATATGCAAAATTTCATGGCTCAATTCCTTGTGGTTTATAGACCAGAAAGATAAAACCTCACGAACAGAGAGTAAGATGAAAATATCCTCCTGTTTCATTTTGCCCAAGATGATAAAAAGTGTTCCTTTATTTTTTTTTTCCCCAGCAGTGTATATGTATGCTGATGACACACAGGCATATCTTCCTGAAAACCCACCTAAAGCCCATGGTGGTGGATGGACAGACTCTGATGGCATTCATATAAAAAGTTGCAGGAATATCCAGGAATTTACTAACTTCGTAAAACAGGAATTCCTTTCTTTTCCCAGGTGATAATGATAAAACTTCTTGATGTAGACAAGTGACTGTTGCAATTTGTAGTGCCAACTTTAATTCTGGAGTGCATCAACTCTCACCTGCTATGTGTAAACACATCATTAATTTCAAAGCATTTATCAGAAAAACTCTGAGTACAGCAGGTGTTGAAATAAAAGATTGTCCTGTTCTGAGGTTAGTTACCGTTATCATATAAATAACTCTTAGCAGCACGCTGCTGTGAGCCGAGTTTGCATGAGAACAGACAATTAAATTATATATTTTGAAAGTCTGGGATATCCTAACTCACACCGCAAGGCAGCTTTCCAAGGTGCACTCAGAATCCAGAGTATCTGAGTCCAAATGTGCACATTTTTGGGACAGCAGATAAATTACATTGCATAATTTTTCATGGCAAATACCTCATGTTAACTTAATCCAAATCTTAGAAAAATGGACCCTGTTCCAATGTTGAAAGCAAAAAAGTAAACCCCTTTTCCCCCCACTGCTAATGAAGTCAAGGCAGATCAAAATCTTTATCTATATGAACTGAGCACAATGTGGCAGGAGCTCGCAAAAAGAAAACTGCAAAGTAACTGGTGAGTGTTTTTAGTTCTCTACCTCCTTCAATTAGCGAGTCGTTGAAGACTGCCTCCACAGAGGTGCAGCTGCTCCCGTCGCCACCGCAGATCCGGCAGCGGTCCTCACGTACGTCCGAGCCGAGTATACGATCGCAACCCACGTGCTGCATGAAGGAAGAAACGAGTAAGCTGCAGGGTCGCTCTGGGTCATGGGTGAAGGGGCACAGTCAGTAAGTCGAGAGGTGTCAGAGGCTGGCCTGAGGGATTACCTCCTAATGTCTTCCAGGCCACTTTTCAAAACACAGAAATATCAGATGGTAACTCCAGATGTGTTTTTCTGATCCTGTGCAGACACAAAGCTCTTAGGTTGCTAAACTCATAGCTGTCGACATAAATAAATTTCATGATGAGCATTGCAGGTGGTTTTACTCAAACTCTTTAACAGCAAACCAAACCTAAACAAAAGTGCAGAAAATGAATAGCAACTGTTCTTATTCTCATGTATTCACGAGGCATCTGATTATTGTACAGCAGGATAATGAGGCTTACATTTATTATTACTGTAACACTGATTGGAATGTAGTTCAAAATCAAATGAGCCACTTATCCACCCCATGGTTGCCTGGTGGCTTTATAATGTCAGCAGTAATGTGATTAGAGGTGGGATATGAAAGTTTAAAATCATACATTTAATTATTTTACTCAGTATAAAAAAATTAAAACACTGACCGGAACTATTATTAGCATTTACTAGTATTAGTTATTTTCAAGCAGAAATAATATTAGTGAATCAGTTAGTAATGTCCATGTCACATTAACCAGAAACAGCTGCTCAAAGGTTTGGAGTTCATGCTCTTAAATATAAAGATTTTAATTTTTTGTTTTAGATTCTAAGAAATTAATGTAAAAATTTCCACAACAGGGAAGCATTTGCAGTAGGCAATTTACAGCCATTTGTATCATTTCAATGCAAAAAAAAAAAGATGTTTTCAGGATGACTCCACAGTGGCATGGGTGGACTGCTTAATATGAGCAGGGTTCCAAAACTTTGGCTGAGACCTGTAACTCTTCACATATTTAAGGTACAAGACGCATCCAAGGATATGCTTTATTGGGTGTTACTAACAACCACGTTCATTTTTACAGTGAGCCGATAGCTTTGCAGTGTTTCAGATTTTTAGTGACGTGTCTACATAGACGCTGGTCCATAAAGAAAACTGACGCAAGCACAACAGCTTCTAAATAATAATATTAAATTACACACTCATTCACATCCTTACTACATTTAAGGGGCTAGCTCTAACGTGTGTTAGAGTAATGTCTTAATCTTGTGTTGTCTGCATTTATGCACGTGGCACAGCAACTTTATTAAATGACCTGTTGGTCCTACAGGTCACTTGTTACACACAGACTGCGTGTTTACAAGGTGGAGCAGTTTGTAATAATGCATTGCCCTGCATGGCTGCTGCACTCCACCTAAGCTGTCAAGACTTATCCAGACAATGCCTTTCTCAACCTTCAAGACCTCACACACATTCCCCAACAATTTCTAACAGAGGGTTTCTTATATAAAAGCATACTGATTCTCCCTCAGCTGCCCCTCATTGAGCTAAACTGCTCTGCCGTTTCCTGAGAGAAAGCACATGCCCGAAAACCTGTGCCTCCACCGTATTATTTTGGTTCGCTGATTACTCTTACTCTCACTGGGGCTGTTTGTTTTTGACCCGCTAATTTGCGCTGCTCTTGGCAGGTTGTGTTGGTCATTACTGAAATAAACCGGCTGCATCTTTGTTTATACGTTAGCGCATTGTTAGCAGATCACCCGCAGAAGTTTCCACTCCCATCGGCGCATTTTTTGTAACTGAAGCATCACGCTAACTTGCCCTGCTAAGTAAACCTGGCCCTAGATTTGTGCTTGACGTATTGTGCAAGAAACTGAGTCCTGAAAATGACCAAACCCAAGACGATCAAAAATAATTGAAACTTCATGTAGATTTTATCTTAGGAATGTCTAGTCACAACTGTGCCAACTTTAAAGCTTCAAATATCAGCTGATCCACAGACTCCTCTTCATTTATTAACTGAGGGAGATTAGCCAGTGAGAACACAGGTTGCACCTGGATTTACCTGGCCTATTACTTTGATGAAATTACAGGTGTTGGTTATGTTGGTAATATACACTCTATATTTTGACCAGAGGGGACAAAAAAAGGCTCTGGCAGATGTACTTTTTGTTTGCAGCAACTTGTTGTCCTCAACATCTGTTCCTATGCCCTTCTCCACCTCCCACACTTGCCCATCTTTCTTTTTTTTTCCTCTGTCTCCTCTCTCTGATTGTTAAGACTACAACTTTGTATCCAAAACCAGTGGGAAGTCGTAGCCACGAGAAAGAGATTTCTGTGCAGCTTAGCTGAAGTTTTATGTGAGCAATAAATGTATAAGAGGTGGGATGAAAGAGGAATAATTGGACTGCAGATAGAAAAATTGCAAGAAAAAAGAAGGAGTGGGGGACGTTGGGACAAAGTGAGAAAGGAGTAGAGAGGTGTAGAGAGAAAAACGAAAAAGCAAGAGATAATAAGAGTGCAGTGAATGAAAGCCAGCCTGCAGCGCAGACAGACTAACAGCTGAGCTGGAGGGTCACTGAGTTCTTACAGAGCAGAACAGACTACAGAGAAAAAGAGGGAAGGCGATGGAGAGAAGGTGGTGGTGTGGGGGGGGGGGGTGTTGATAAACAAAGTTGTCTTTTTGGATGGAACTTCCTCAGTTCCAGTGAAACCAATCAGAAACACTTTTATTAAAGAAGCTTACGGGGGGTAAGAGGCAGAAGGGGGGGGGGGAATAAAATCCTTTGGCACAAAACTGAACCACCACTATTAAACAACAAGCTGGATATCCTGATGATATTTTTCTTCCCTCTCCCCTCACATCTTTTTCTGAGCCTACACTAGAGTGGAAGGGCATCCAAAATAAACACACTGGGATTCAATGTATCCATGTAAGATGCACTGTGTTACCATTAGGGTTTCCTTTTTGTACGTTCTTCAACAAATGGGCCAAAATCAACAGAAATTTGCTGTTTTGTTTAAATTAATGAGCTTTATATATAGGTTAGTCGTTGTATTTAGGGGGTCCATTCGATTCAAAAACTTTTATCTTCCCCCATACTATTCATTGCTGCAGCACCTCTTATCACACTCGGTTTGAGCTCCTCCTCTAAGAGCACAGGTGTTGCATAGAAGCTAATGTTATCCACCTTAACCCAGCAGGCGACCCCCCGGCAGCCTCGGGTTGCTAGGAAAAAATGTGTATTCACCGACCGGCTGCCGAGCACTTCCTGGAGGTTGCTGGCTGTTGCTAAGGGTAAATCAGTGGCAAAGTGGCTGGTGCACCAAAAACCTCCTTCTTAAGATTAAGATTCAACTCATTGTCATTGTGCACACAAGGCACACAACGAAATGATCGTTCCAGATCACTCATCCAGAGACGAGCATCTGTGGTCATGTAGCCAGTCAGAAAACACTCACTAACCAACCACTGAGCAATAGTGAAACTTGAAGAAGTACACCATAAACCGGAAGTAGCTCTTTACTACAAACACTTAGTGAACAGTTGGTGAGTGTTTGCAGACAAGTTGGCGTCTTCAATGCAAACTACAGGCAACAATGGCAACATGATGGTGACCAAAGCAACAGCAAGGAGGTTTTCCCTACAGAGCCATATACAGAGGCAACCACTTGTCAACCAATCAAGGAATGCACATTTCTCCTTAGCAACCAGTGGTTGCCATTCACTTGTCAGCTGGTCTCTAGGCCTGAGTTACTTAGCCTTAGCAGGGAACATTGCTGTCAAAAATAAAGCTCTTGGGCTCACTTGAACACACTTGGTTGTGGCTGAAACTTCTTAGAGTTATAGTTAGCAGAAAGGGTCCTTGCAAGTGAATAAAAACAGCAGGCAGCTGTTCCTTCTTTGCTTGTTAGGTTGCCGAAGAAGACAATAGGAGATGATTATGCAAGGGATTTGATGAAGTTGAGGAGCAGTGTTTTCTGTGGGGAAAATATTTTAATTTGGCTTGGGTTTTGTAACTTTATAGACCTTTACATGCACAAAATGCTACAGAAATAAAACTCCTAAAAGGGTAATAATGGTAATTTAATAGCTAAAATTAAGAGAGCATTAGTAGTAGGAAGCCTGCTGAGCAGCTGACTGTGAGGATTTTCAGCTTTTGGTGTGTATACTACTTAATGGCAGTTGTCCAGATTCTTGAAAGTGTCTATAAACAATATTATCTTAGATGAAAACAATTTTGTGTTGAGTCAGTCAGTCTCCTTACACCGAACGCCCTGTATTTCTGCTGAACACAAACAGACATGCCAAATCTTCACAACTCACCTTACACTCTCCATTTACGCACACGTCGAGAGACTCGTCTCGGCATGGCGTGCCATCCACCACGGCGGGAGCACGCTCTGTGTAGAAGTTGTATTCTTCTGCGAGGCAATTGAGAGAGCAGGGCTTCACCCCACCTGGATACGCAAACAGACAGCGCCAGTTCATTACTGTGACGATGTTACAGGAGATATTAAATTCTAAAATAAATGGTGGTAACAGGTGCTAAATGGGCCTTTGGGTGAAATGCTTTAACCATTAGTCTTTTGGCTTTTTCTTCTATTTTCCCCATTGAATGAATAAAAATTAGTCTGATATACCCAATGCCATTTTAAAACATCTCTCCAGGTGCCAGTGGCCAGTATCCTGACAAGAATTTGAATGTGAACTAATAAGAAATGAGGCTGAAAGCATCAACTTTCAGGTTTGCAGACAGAAAAGGCAGTATAAGAGGGAAAAGTGTGCTGGGGAATAGGAATGCTTTTATTTTTCTGTGCTTACAACCAAAGTACAAGCGGCTGAATGTAATTACACCCCTGCTTTTGTGGATATGCACATACAGACACAAAACCTCTGAACACTACCTCAGTGAATGCATATAAACATACTGAGTACTGTGTATTTTTTTAAAAAAGACACATAATTCATGATTTGCCGAAGGACCTCCTTAAGGAATCTGAGCAGCAGCCAGATTTCCGTTGGGAGGACTAATCTCCATTTACCTTCACTGCAATTAAATCAAAAGGCCAATCAGCTAATAGTGCTCTACCTTAATTAACACTGTGTTCCATATGTATGGGAAATTTCATAAAGCACTGACATAGTAAAATTAAATTTGGAGGCATCAGAGTGGTAACACTAATCAGCACCACATATATTTATACACACCACATATACATATAATTAAGCTGAATATCTTCTTTAGTGTTTCACAAACAGGTGTTTAATATTTATTGGCTCCACTGGTGTGAGGTCAACTACTCTGAGATCAAGAAAATGCAAACATCCCGGCATACTTAAATAAAAAAAAAAACGCACACAGACACAAACATACACAAATGCGCACAGCATTGCTAAAGGTCTTCTCCTGCCAAATGGCATATACTGTATCCTTCATTAATCTGCGCAGTTTGCCAGCTGCTCTGCTATTTGAGTGACTGTTGACATCAGCTTGGCATGAGTTTGTTTGTGCTGGCAGCGCTAAAGCAGGTACAGCACTGGGTTGGAGAGAGAGAAAGAAAGCGAGTTAGAGAGTTTGTGCTGGCAAGGCTCGCGGACAATAAAGTGGCCAGACCACGGAAAACTACAATTCCCATGGTGCCTAGCTTTGGCAGGGCAATCGCAGCAATCACTGCAGCAGCATGTGTGTATTACAACCTGCAGGGTTTTGGTGTATGGAGTGTGAAGGTTGAATGTGAAGGCTGCTGGACTGAGAACAGTAGAGCAGAGCAGCTTGACAAAATGCTCATATGAGAGAGTTTTTAATGAACTGTCCTTGGCTGTCTGAGCTGAGACAGAAAGGCTGCCTCTGTTCTCTGTGTCAGAAACAGGACTGAGAGAGAGGAATTGCATAATGGTGAGCTGAATAAAGTGAGAGGAAAGGAGTCTCTACAGAGAGGAGACAATGACAACGGACGAATAAGAAAGGGAAGCTGTCATCGCCGAGTGTGATGTTAGAAGGAAAAAGCTAAAATGAGCACTTGAGGAGACAGAAAGGGCTGGGCGGTGTGATCTGGCCTCAACACGAGGCAGAGACTGTGGCAATGCTCCTATTTTAACAGCTGCAAGGGATTTCCATTGTAAAATCAGCTGACTTGATGAAAGGAGCACTTGTTGCCTGAAGTTGGAATCAGATGGCTGACCATCTCTGTAAGCCATTATGTTACTGGAGGGCCAGATTAAAGGCAGTTATGTCGCTGAAACTATTTATCTTTCAGGTTCAGCATCTAGTGCTCATCAGGAGTGAGGAATTCCTGCAAGGCATTGTGGGATGCATGGCTCTCTGCAGCCAGCATCTGCAGGCCAGACAGGGGAAAGTCTGCAGCAGCAGCTTTAAGTCACGTTTTGCTCTGTCTCCACACACACAGACACACAGACACACACACGACTTGTGACTTCCGTTTGTCTTGTGGTATTATCTCTCAGCTCACGTCTTTCTCTCCTTCATATCACCTGTGCTACTCTCTGCTCCTGTGCTAGTGGTCCAACTGTAAACAATAAAACAAGGAATGACATCACAGGATCACGTAATACTATCCTTTAAACCACATTTTTAAGGTAAAGCATGTGGTGCTCATTTTAACCAGCTTAAAAGATATAGCATTATATCCATGTGATTCGGCTTATTCAGGAATCACTGTGTCCTTGTCGTTCTACACAAGAAAGCATTGTATACAGATTCTGAATGGATGGATAGTTGTATTTAAAATCAAGCTCTGTTAAGCAGTTAGGTGTCAGACATAAGTACTGGAGTTAAGAACTGAATTATGACCTTTCATTTGGCTGTGGATTTTTAATGTGTGGTAGCTTGCTGTTGTTTGCCTTCTTCTTCATCTTCTTTCGGCTCCGCCCTTTACAGGTTGCCACAAGGGATCATCTGTCTCCATCTCGCCCTCTCTCTAGCATCCTCCTCTGTCATACTAGCCCTCTACATCCAAGAACCTCCTCTAATGGTCTTCCTGTTTCCCGCCTGCCTGGCAGATCCATATTCAACACGCTTTTCCCCAATATATACACACTATCCCTCCGGTGCAAATGTAATTTATGTTAACAATGTAGTCGGTGTATTTCTGAGACCTGTCTTGGTCATATTCTCTGACATATGATTAGTTGATCACCTGATATGAGCTAGCCAGAGAGACTCTGTCTGTTTCTTAATTGTTTACAGAGCACACCTGAATGATCTGGCCTGGCCACACAGTGTGACGAGTGTGTGGCCTTTTGGGAAACGTCTGCATGCTCACACTGAACTCGCGCACGTGCACACCCAAAAGAGACTCACCTCCTCTGTAAGGCTTCCAGGTGTAAAATTTTCCCCGGAAAGGAATGCTATCAAAGTTGGAACACTGAATCTCCCGGAAATCCCGGGAGCCTGCAGGGCAGTCCTGTAACATACACATGTGCACACATATTTATACGTACAAGCAGAGCTCTGCGCAGCCACCACAAAGCACAGTCAGTCAAATTAAATTCCTCATTGTGATTACAGTGTTCTGACCAGCTGATGAGACTAATGATGATGATGATGAGGAGCAGTAATACTCACGTCTATATTACAGGACCTGAAGCGCTTTCTCTCTCCTAGACAATACTTTCCACCGATAGTTGGCCTGCAGTAAAACACACAGACTCACATCTGGGTACAGTTTAATAAGATTTGACCTCCCTCTCATCGTCACACTGGCTTTAAGCCTTTCTTACCTTTATCTTTGCATTCAAAATCACTGTCACACTTTTTTTTCTTACAGCGTTATTATTTATGACAATTCACAGGCACACTAACTCTGCATTTCAAAAATAGAGCTGAGAGGAATGCTGCAGCCTGCCACTGTCAAATAGCTGTTAGTGCTAAACTTTCAACAAATTCAAAGAGAATGGAGCCAAAACAAATGTGCACAATGATGCTTAAAATGATACAGGAGACTAGCATTGGCCTCAGATTTGGGTCAATCCAGTCTCGGTTTAATCAATTCAAGCTGAGGTATCTGGTGGCTGCGGTTCAGAAGGCGAGTCATTTTGTGCTGCCTGCAAGAACATCTTGGATTTAAATGGTGGGACTGATGTTTTCAGTGTGTTTGCAGGTTTTTATAATACCTGATGAAGATGCAGCATTTAATGGCTCATTTACTTCTGCACGATCCCGTTTTGATTTAATAAACACCATGCTGATCTTATTGCAATTCAAACCTGTATTACCAGGCTTCCAGTTTCATAGCAGTGTGTGTTTTATTTGCACACACTGATGGACTGGGTGTGTGTGTTGAGGATGAATGGATATAAACTGGAGATCCTCTGGACAGAATGAATAGCTCTTATAATAATATAATATACCAATGGTAGAAGCTCATATTAAACATAGCTAACGTTCACGCCCACATACAAGTACATGTAAGAGTTCTGACTTTAGTCAGCTCTATATGTTTGGTCTGATAATTTTTCCACTCGTGGCTCTGTATGACATCAGTGAGATATTTCTAATATGGTAATTCTAATATGGAAGCTCCAGCCTCCTGTCATGCAAACTTTCCTTCTATGTGAGGCAGAAGAAAGTTGGCTTAAAGGAAGGGTGAGGGGAACTGCAAGGCTTCTTTCAGACAGAGGAACTGAGATGCCACACCAGGACCCAGAACAAGATGAATATTGATTATTTTGAACTATGTAAATCTGATTTATTAAAATTCAGTAATAAAAATATGGATATGAGAACGGGCAGGATAAGTTCAGAACTAAGATCTGTACCTGGGGCTGTCACAGTGTCTGACAGAAGAGGACACTCCACCTCCACATGTCCTGCTGCACTCCTCCCAGGGAGACCACAGACCCCAGCCTCCGTCCACACCCTGCGGGCGAGTCCCGTATGCCACACACACCCTCTTGTAGCACCACTGCAGAACATACGGGCAGATAAACTTAGACACAGTTGCAGATACTGTATGTGCACAGAAAGTATTCTCATTATCACAAATGTAGAGCAAAATTAACACCAAGCAGCAGCAAATAAATCCTCATTTCAAAGAGCACGTGTTTATCGAGATGATTTTGTTTCCTTTCTTGAGATGGTAATCCTATAAATATTTTCCTTGGAAAACGTGTCATCCAAACAAAACAACAGCCAAGATGGAACCGCCTAATGAAATGTGCTGCTTTTTATTCTTTTAAGAAACAGGAGAACTCAGTGATATTTGGCCTTTTTGCTTTATTTGTTTATGCCATGATGTAAAAAAAAAAAGAGCATTATTTAGAGTGCTTACCCCTTTCTCTATGGTGTTAGTCTGACAGATGGTTCCCTCTGCAGCGGGAATGCTGGTAGTGATACAACGGTTGCTCTTACTCATGCACCAAAGTTCACTGCAGACTTCCTGTGTGTGTGTGTGTGTGCGTGTGTGTGTGTGTGTGGGTGTGTGTGTGTGAATGAAAAAAAGAGTAAAAAGACAGTGAGACAGCAAGATAAAAGAGAAACAAAGCATAAAGTGAAACGACCTGACAGTGTCAGACACTTCGTCAGAGCAGAGGCGGTCTCATTCACCTTCCTCTTGTCTCCCTGTGCAACGATGCCTCTCACACCTGGGGATTATGTTTTATTGTGTACATATGCTCTGAACGCGTAGTTTGAATAATAATGAGTCTATAAAGCAGTTTGCTGCTCCAGATGTCCATTCATTCTGAACCTGGCCCTGTAAAACTTGACCGTGCAATGAAGTGGATGCTATTAAGTGGAGGCACTGCAAGATGTTTCACATCACAGATTTTTTTTTAAAGAGGGAGCCAAAGGAACACAAATTAGGAGTGAGCAGTGAGATAATAAGACCTGAAAGCGAGACAAAGTCAGCCTGGGGACATACAAATAGACACCCAGTGAAAGAAAGTGAGGCTATTCTTTTTTTTAAACAACACCAGTCCACAAGGATTATCTGATTATAAAGGCTGGCAGAAAAAAAGAGTGGGCGGTGGGCACCACATGTGGGATGTGAAGATGCTTTGCTCTACAGATGGTCCCGTGTTTTTGTTCTGGGATTCTGGATTCTTGCTTCTGAGTCTTTGCTATTTTTTTTTTCTTAGTTCAAATCTGGTGTTCCATTATTTTACTGTTTAAGGTTCTATTTTTTGTGTTTGCTGGATTTCCAGATTCCTGTTGTGCTTTCTTTTTCTAGTTTAATGTTGGTCTTGGTTCTTACATTGCAAAGTCTTAGGTTACTCTGTCGATTTACACACTGTAGTAATCAGTTTTAGTTTTTATGTTATCCTGCGTCTACCTTGATTGGTATTGGTATAAATAACAGTTTCACGAGTATTTGTTTATGCCATGGCCCCTCTGTGTTGCCCCTGTTAATTATTCGTGCTCATACCTGCGTTCGACTCTTTGGGTTTTTCCCTGTTTTACTTTAAAGGTTTGTTTTGTTTCCTTTCCTCTGTCACTTCTGCTTCCTGTCTGTCTTCCCCTGATTCTCTGATTGTTTTCACCTGTTCTTAAGTGCGTTCACCTGTGTTCCTCTTCCTCCGGTTTCCATCAGTAATCACTCTATGGAGTATTTATATTCCTGTCTTCCCGTTCACCTTTGTCTCTGTTGCTCTGTGGATTTTCCTGCGCATGGCCCTGTGTTTCTCTCAGGTGCAGCCCAGTTTATCCTGACATTCCTCCTTAACAAGTTTGCCGGTGGATTTCTTCAGTAAGTTTACTAAATATATATAAATATGGCTATTTCACTGGACAAATGTGAAGCAAAGGATGAATAAAAATATACCCACCGCATATTTGCACTGTCGAGATCTGACGCCGTACTGAAAGCGGCACTGTTCGTCTGCGTCGTAAGCCTGCCCTGGCGCCGTGGTGGGGTACACAAACTCCTGCTTCGGGGGGACGTTGTTCAGGCAGGAGCCCATACCTGAGCTAAAGCACAGTGAAGAGAGGAGACAAAAGTAAAATTTATGAAAACACTAAACAGGCTATAGATAAATGAAAGTAGAGCTGGAATCAGATTTTCCTGCCGTTAAGCCCCATGCGTGACTTGGATGTTTCTCTGACCATCAGAAACTTGACACCAATGTTTGTGAGAATGTTTCTTTCACATTAACAAATTATTTATGCTGTTGCAGATAATCTGACTCACTCCAGGAAGCTGGTGATGTAATCCCGGCTGCAGGCGGACCAGATGAATGGGTTTGTCTTCATGGTGATGTGGTCAGCCATCAGCTTGGCAGTCTCCTGGCTGCGGGGGCCACAGGCGTTCCCCATACCGTCATGGTTCATCCCAAACCTAAAGCCCATGATGATACAGTGACAACACTTTGAGGCCATGTGGATGGGTAATAATCCCTGCAGCAGCGACGGGGACAGTGGAAAAAAGATCACTGTTGATAACCGAGAGGGATCTAAAGAACAGACATATGAAAGATTACAGTCCACAGCTGTCAGAAACGTCCACCTTCCATCTAACAAAAAAAAAAAAAAAACTCCAAGCAGATCATCTTGGGACAGCGATATTCAGGAAAATGTGGAACCCTGGTGTGTTTTTGTTTTTTTTATTGGACATCAAATCTGGGAGCGATTTGCACCTCATAAAGGTGCATCTGTGCAGCTATTAAAGGGCTTAATTTTGCATGTTATGTTGGAATAACAACAACAACATGACCAATTTTTAACAAACGGAAAGATTTAACTGTGTATCACAGGAGGTCAAGTTTAGAGCTCCAATTAATCTGTCAAGAATTTTTTAAGGAAATCTGTGAGGATCTTTACTCTCTTTTTATATAAAAATTAAATGTTTGCATTTAGGAAAAGAAAATGGGAAAATATCTATACAGTCATGTGAAAATAAAGTATTATAATTTTAAATCTAAGGTATTGGAACATAATGAAAAATATTAGCAGGTTCTAGAATTATTTAAATATAACCTCGGTTGAAGAACAACAAATAAGATATTAATTATTTATTTCTCAAAAACGATGCCAAAACACAGAAGCAGTGTCTGAGAGACTAAGTACCCCCTTGACTGAATAACTTGTAAAAAACACTTTTAGCATCAATAACTTTAAATTTATAGTGCTGCTTCAGTTCATTGAGGGTTGTTGCCATTCATTTATGCACAGTTCTCTTAATCCTGCATCAGCATTTCAATCGAGTTGAGGTCTGGACTTTGACCGGGCCGTGGCAGCACCTCGATTCGTTTCTTTTTCAACCATTCTGTAGCTGTCAGACAGATGGCCTCACATTTGACTCAAGAATACTTTGGTATACAGACGAGTTCATGGTCGACCCAATGACTGCAAGGTGTCCAGGTCCTGTGGCAGCAAAAAAAAAAAAAGCCCAAATCTTCACCCCGTCCACCACCGTGCTGACAGCTGGTGTGAGGTTTCTGTGCTGTGCTGTGTCTGGCTTAAACCAAATGTGGTGCTGTGCATTTTGGCCAAACTGTCATGATCCCTGGGTCTTTGACCCGAGGCTTTGAATTTTTGAGTTTTGTGCTTTTGGTTTTGAGATGATTGTTCTTCTAGTTTATTTTTCCTTGGCTTTTGGGACTATGATTTACAAGGCTTCTGAGTTCATCTTTGTTTCTCATGTTGTTTGTTCTTTTCTGATCAAGTCGACCCTAGTCTTGTCTCTGTGTTTTATCCTTAGCCCCATTAGTGTGAAATCAGCTGTGTCTCAGTTTGTTTGCCTTCCTGTCCTGGTGTCAAGTTCACGTGTCTTAGTCCTGGTCTCTTTGTTGTTACTTCCTGTTTTATTTTGGTCAATCTTTGGTCCTTGTGTGGTGTGTTTAGTTTTGCTTTCTGTATTTCCCACTCAGCTGATTCCAATTGTCTTGTTACCTGTGTGAAAAATTGTTAGCAGTTTCAAATGTTTTCCTCTTGTGAGTAATTTTTGTCACTGTAGAATGAGATAGACTTTATGACATGGTGTAATATGTCATGCGTTATTGGTCATCTCAGGATTTATTTACAAGTACAAGATATTTTTTTTAATTATGTCCTGATACATAAAACCTTAGAACGTAAAGAGGGTGTGCTTTATTTTCATAAGACTCTATATTCCCAATGCTTCTTCCAGCAAAAAATTTGTCTCAAGGATAATCTGTAGATTAATCAATACTGAAGATTTTTTTTAAATCTATGCAAATATCTCACTAGCACGCCTGACTAAAACTGCAAAATAATTATTTCTATCCTTATTATTTTTCATTAATACTCCTCACATTTGAGAAGTTGGAATCCGCGGCAGACAGCGGGAACGCTCTCAGAAGCTGCGTTTGGATCTGAAATACAACCGTTCTTAAAACGTTTCAACTCCCAACAGAGTCATTTGTGTTTTGGTCCCTTCATGCGAGCACCCTCATGTGTGCATATACACACATTAATTTGTCATGTTGACAAGGTAGCCTCAGGGACCGAGTGCTCAAAAAAACAAAACAAAAAAGAAACCCTGTGTTAACCATTAAGGAAATCCTGATGGAGCCACCATCTGCCCTAATACTTTTCACTGCTATTTTCATACACAAATGAATGAAGCGGTGAATTGCTGAGCACGCAGGATACAACAGTAACAGATGTTGAAAACCTACTGAAAGGCCAGAATTTAAGTCCCGCACGTGACTAATTTCACTGTGATGCAAAGGTACGACTTTTAACACATATTCTCAGTCTCCCTTTCATAAATACTCGAGAGAGAGAGAGAGAGAGAGAGAGAGAGAGAGACTTGGACCCCAGAAGAAAACATCTCAGGAACCCTTAAGCAACATTTTATATTTCAGGACAATCGGTGTAGTTCATGGATCATGGGATTCCGCATCTTTTATAAAGAACAGATGTTTATCATCAGCTTATCCATGGCCTTGGTGCTTGGTCTCTGCAAGCAACACTGTGGAGTTTGACCCCGTTTGGGGAGATTTATAACATAACCCCCAATGCATACTTCAAAACCAGGCTGACACTTTTAGACGACATTTTCGTGGGATGGTGGTTAAATGACTTTTCGGCGTTGCTATAAATCAATTCATTTATATCCCAGACACTTCAAATGCATGTTTAACTCGGGTTTCAGAGACAGCTGCGATGGATCTGCTCATTGAGCTGGCGGCCGATTTAATATTTGTAAAGACGGTATATTCTGGAAACGATGCTGCCGTCTGCAGCCAATAGCGTCTGAATTTGAAAAGAAAAAGAAAAAGTGCAGTCGGAGTAATATTTGTAATTCTTCTGATGCTTGACACCTCAAGCTCGCCAACACTTTGGCGAAGATGAATTTGTCCTGCAATGCACAAACCGAAGGGATTTTCCTACCATTTAACACATTCTTACTGAGCCAGAGCAATCAACGGAGTAATTAGAATAGAAATAAAAGTATGTGACAAAAACGGTACTATACATTTAAATGAACTGAGATAATATCAAACAGAAATCTTTTTTTTTTTAAACAACATCTTTAAATATTGGAAGTGTCCGGGAAATTACAAAAGACTCACGTGTGTCCAATCTCATGGGCGATAGTGAAGGCAGTTCCTAGGCCGATGTCCTCATTGATGCTGCAGCTCCTCTCTGGCTCACACATCCCTCCTACTGGAGCCAGGCCTGTCTCACACACACACACACACACACACACACACACACACAGTATATGAATATAAAACCTCGCTATTCTGTAGAAAGTGTATGAACTGAAATTGAAAGGGCCTGTTATAGAGAGAAG